>JAOQMS010048868.1:0-30938 GCA_027563885.1 Erythroxylum longipes | reverse complement strand
TTCAAATTCATAAATTCTAATTTATTTTCATGCTTGATAATTTAATAAAATAAATCCTAAGAAAATCGGGACCCAACGGGAACCCTCTTAACCTCGCTTCCTTCATGAGTAATCACATCGCTTAAGCCAACCATCTCAATGATACCCAAAAGATCTCTAACAATGCTCTAATACCATTTACAATGGGCTTGGACTTTTACTAACACTCGTTAGACACTTGAGTATGCTCTCATTCCTAAATCAACCTTCTACATGAAACATTTTGCTAAAGAGATGAAGGAATGTGGGAGAATGCAAAGATGCTTCTATTAAAGAATTCTCTCAAGAATGTTACAATGCTTATGAAGCCCTATATGGTCTTCTATGTTACAAATGAGGCAATCCCAAGGGTTACATATATCAGTTTCTACCTTAGAATGGACGATCAAGATCTACTTGATCTAATGGTCTACATTGACCTTTTAGAATTCTCTACACTACTCTATATGTTTCATGTATATTGTATACATATCTACAATATTCTACAAGCTTCTATAAACTTCCATAATGTTCCAAAATATTCCATAAGCTTCCACGAGCTTCCATAGTCTTCTACCATATTCCAGAAGTTTCTAGGATCTTTTATAAGCTTCTACCCTGTTTTAAAAGCTTCTAAAGTCTTCCATAAGCTTCTACTATGTTCTATAAGCTTCCAGATTCTTCGATAAGATTACACCATGTTCTAGAAGACTCTTTTAGACCAAACCTTATCTTATAGGCTTCAAAACATGCAGAACGAAACATATTGCACAAGTAAAAGAACTACCCTGAAAGTTTCACTTAATCAGGGAGATAGTGGAGCAGAAAGACATGACATTGGAGTGAGTTCCCACTGAAGAGAATCTCGTGGATCCTCTCACTAAGCTATTGTCTTAGAAGAGACACGACATATGGATAGATATGGAAATAGATATAGAGGAAATTGGCTTTAGAGCAAGTCGAAGATTGTTAGTTTATGTCCTTGTAGCCAATCAATTGGATGCAATTTGATGTATGACATTATTATTTAATTAATTAAAAGAAATTATTTATCTTTATGTATTAAGTTAATCACAGTTGATGTTTTAATATTAAAGGGAAGATTCCTGGAATAATTACAATGTAATTAAAATTATGATGAAATCATAATTGTAAGATTTAATTTACATTTACGTATTATTCCTAAATGTTCCTAGTTATAGTTTCATCAAGACGGAATATTGTTGAAATAGTAAAACTAGCAAATATTATGTTTCTTTCTTATATGAAGAAGTAATTGGTTTCATAAATTAAAGTATGAAGATAAACTAATGTGTGGGTACTTATTAGAGAAAAATTCACTGAACTGACTTGACTATGAGAATCCCAGAATATTACTTATGTATTTGTAGATTTTCTCGTAATGATGATTCTATAATTGATCCTTAGAACTAAGATTATCAAGGCATCTAGTATGGGAATTACTGTGTTTTAATGCTACTTATGAACTGTCCTAGGATATTTTAGTCAATAATACTTAAATGCAATATGAACTATATGAAGATAGTTGAGTAAGTCAATAAACTATTAGTTATTCTAAATTAATTAGAGAATGTTCTATTATTCTTGATTAGTAGTGATTTATGAAATTCTATGGTTAAAGTGAATTGACATTTAAAAAGGTGTTTTTAAATATTAATTATAAATCAATTACTAATTAGCAAAAAACGAACATGATTGGATGAAAAAATAGATATTATATCCATACTTTGTCCAACTAGAGCATTAGATGACAAAAGGATTAAATTATACGTCATAACCATACATGGATATGTTAAGTCAAACCACTTTGACATTCTTGATATTTAGGTAGTTATGACACGTTACTAGACGTTAAACTTTATCTATGATTATAAATTGTTTAATTGGAGAATTAAATAAAAACAAATAGGAGTTTTAATGTATTTGATTTTAAATGTGAATTAGAATTTATAATCTTTGTCATTATATTAGGAGCCTATTAGATCACACATTAAAGACCAGCTTGTGAAGGAAAAGTCAATTAGAATTAAGTTTGACTTAATTATAAAGTTTGATAAATTTTAGGGTTCAAATATTAGATATTTTATTTGATTAAAATTAAATTAATTATAATTAGAGTATGACTTTAATTATAATTAAGAAATTTAATTTTAATAAAAATTTTAAAACCCTAATGATTTTTCTATAAATAGGAGTAAAAATCAAGAGTTGGCGCTCCTGCTTAATTCCTCTCAATAGTTGAGAAGTTACTCTGTGGATACCATTGAGGCTAGACAAGTGAACAGTTTGTGGTTGATTCGTCGAAAAAGCTTTGAAAGGATTTCAACAATGAAAGTGAATTAGGTACGTTATTTATTTTACAATTCCTCTTTTAATTATTCAAGTTATTCAATTATCAAGATTTGAACGTAAACCATAAAAAGGTTATTTTTTACTGTACCTGTGATTCGATCACAGTTGATTTTCAACAATTAGGCCCTTTCAGACGTTTGATATAAGTTTTACTTATACAGTTGCATCTGCTCCAGCACAATTAGGTTCCTTCGTACTAAAATCAAGGTAAAACGCAATGTTTTAAAAACCAGACTGGACATCGAACCGGTCGAAGGAAATGTTTAAGGTTTAGAGGTTCAACTGGTAGTGAACCGCTATAAAACCGGTATATAATAAATAAGAAGCAAAACTTGTAGGAGTAAGCAAAAATAAAATATTTTATTGAAATAAAAGTTACACCAATGTCTATTATTATATAATGAACTAGTAATAAATAAATATGAGTCTAATATAAAACTTAAAATAACAATAACAATTAAAATTATTTTTAAAATAACAGGCTTTCTTTCTCCTCATAATACATACCATTGTATTAAAAAGAAATGCAGTAAGTGTATCACAATGAAGGCAAAAAAACATCTTGTGAAAAAACAAATAGAGTGAAGTATTGACATTAGGCTTCATAATTCAACATGTATGAAAAGCAGGAATCAATGTTAAAAGACTTCAATGGTAAAGGAAGCAAACGTTCACTGAGAAAGGATAACAAAGAAATAACAACAAATATCTACGTAAGTATTGGATAAGCTCAGTCGAATAGTTTCTTGAAAGCAAAATGTCTTCTTTACAATTTGACAGTTGAGTCCAACTAGAATTGTTGTGAATTATCTCTGCAGCTTCTATACTATGATCTAGTTCCTTTCTTGTTATTAGAGGCACTTTGTTAACATGAAAATCTTGCTTTTTAATTCGAAAAATGTATTATCAATAGCCAGCAAGTCTTATCTCACACAATAAGCATTTAAACTAGTCTCCACATCCTAGCCTCTCAACCACTGGGAGACAAGAGAACATACTGATCAGCATGACATGTTAAGTTCCAAGAATAAAAAAACATCACTATAAGATCCATTCAACTATAACATATAATTAGAGACTACAAACCTGAAGGAGTAGCTCATGTTTCGTATTGAACAAAAACACGCTAAATGCTCGGTACAACGAGTTGCCCTTGAAAATATTTTCCCATAAATGACTTACCAATTTGAGTAGGTAACAGACTTTAAAAGATGATCTACCCTAAAACATTGAGTAGAGAAATGAGTAATACACCTATAATACCACACCTACAGAACATGATTATGTAGAAAGGTGGTAGTATCTAAGTTTCTAAGACAAAGTAAAAGGGATAAAATGCAAGTACATGATTTCAACAAGAGTTCATCTTTTTCCTAATTGATCGATATAAGCCATAACCACCTGCTTGAATTGACAGGAAAGTTTCACTTACAGTTATATTTGGAGTCATGACCAAGAACCTTATCGTTCTCATCCACCAAGATGCATCTGTAAGCAATTTAAATCAGAAAATGTAGGAAAACAAACATTTTATGCACAAATAGAAGGAAAAAGTTCAAATTCTAGATCTTTCATTCAGGACCAACTCATATCTCAACAACTAAGTTGCATGAAAGTTTGAACTAAGACATCCAACTTAGAACAAAATTTCTCAAACTTTTTTCATATGGAAATCAACGTGAAATCGAGAAGGAAGCTCCACTATAGAAAAGAAACCAATAAATGGAAGAACAATTGGAAAAGAAACAAACTTTGAGAAGAATCTCAAAAACCAATTCTTAAATGGAATAGCAAAATAAAGATCAGTAATAAGATGAACAAAAATGACCTCGAAGCAAAGCAATGACAGAACAAGTAAAAAAAAAGACTACATCTTTATATATAAATAAAAATAACAAGAGCAGACAGACAAAGAGTAGAAACAGAACTCGTCATCAAACATGAGGTGTCGTTGGACGGCGTCCATGCAAGCTTCAGGAGCGTCACCCATGGCGGAGGTTGAAGTTCGGAATGACGAAGATGCCCTCGAAAGAAGGAGAGAGTGTGCTCTACAGATGGGGTGGAGGGAAAGAGAGGAGGCAGAGCCAAACCCAGAAAAGGATAGAGTGGGAAGGGACTCTGAGAGATCAGTCCTTACGAATTGGTACCCAAGTTCCCTTCCTTGTTCTGACTGAGAAATTTAGACTCTAACCTTTAATTGCAAGATTCTCAGTTCAGTTATTCCTGCTAAGCAACAAGAACAAAAAAGTCGAAAACTTTCTTATTATTTCCTAACGACCCACAACAACCCGGAACCTGTTCGAAGAAATGACCAGCAGAGAAAGTTAAAGAAAAGCTGCAAACTTTGAAGCTTATGGAAATAGCAGAGCAACAAGGAGGAAGATGGGGTGTAGCAGGCCTAAATAACACGGTAGAGAGATCTATAGTAAAACCTTACTAGACAAGAAAAACATTGCATGGTCTTTGTCTCGCTGAATATATAATTGAGGAAAAGTATTTAAAATATTACAATTTCATCATATAATAAACAATAATTACATAAAAACATCAAATAATAAATAATAAATATTCATGACTCTCTAACTATTATAATTTACAACAAAAGTTCATGTCGAGGAAACAACTAACTAGAAGTAAAACCTAAAACAAAAATATTTACAATTATATTTATATTACATTTATAAAATTTAACATATACGTCAAATATAACTGAAATTAAAAGAAGGGAAGAAATGAAAATCTGGAATTTCATTCATTTGAATACTTGCTCAAATAACTTTGGCCTCAATTCTTATTTGGTATAAAATTCGCATCATTGCGAAGAGTCTCATCATCACCGCCATTCAAATTTATAGCAACAAATGATATATCAATACTTTTTCATTCAAGATTGTCTTCCAAGTCACTCTCATCTATAAAACTTGGTTACTCAAAAATCAAATTCGTCAAAAGATCGATATGGTCAAAAGATCATTAAACAAATTGAGTTTGAAAATTTAAAGTTATTAAAAAATATTTTTTATGGGGATAGGTTGACCTATATGGGCTAATGGTCAACTAATATAAATTAAAGTTATCAAAGTTAACATACCAATAGTTTATAGTAATATTAGTTAATATAGTGGTCAACCAACATGTCTAGAAATCGACCATTGTCTCAGTGGCTAGTGAATCTACACATTTAATGCATAATGATCAACCACTATGCTATATTAATTCACTAGTATTCTACAATTAGTCATTTTAATAGCTAATTTTTTGCTCCAACGGCTATATAGAACCTATATTAGTTGTTGTAATTAAAGAAAGGGTAGTCCATAGTCTTAGCGTTCAATAAATCTTTAGCTTTTTTAATCTAGAATAGCCAGTGAGTTCCATAGAACTTAGCCAATTTTAGTATATACTCCTTAAGGCCTAGACATATTATTTTGTAAACATAATTTTCAAAAACAATTTGGCTTCGACGACTAATAAGGGTCACAAAATCCTATAAATACATGTTTTTAATTGGTTATTACATCTAAAAGCATTTAAATGTTTTTTACATATATTTCTAGGTGTTTTTCAATCATTTGAGGCTTGAGCCTTTATTGTCTCATTTTGAGTAAGTGAGCTTTTTTGATATTATCAAAGTAATAAAGTGAGTTATTTTGAATTATATAATTTCATTGGGTTCTTGTTAATTGTATTTGGATGTGTTCAAAGTGGCTTTGAGGTTCCTCTTCATCTTCATCTTGGGGAAATATTATAAAAGAGTTCAAATTTATCAAATAAAGATTATACAAAGGTTATTATTTGTTTTAAAAGAAGAATTATAATAGAAATCTAAAAAGAGCCTAGGGGTAGATATAGGCAATGATTATTTGCTAGACTATGATTTGCGTCCATCTTCTCTTACATTTTTACTTTATTATCTAAGAACATTGTTAAATTCATTATCTTACTTCATATTTTCATCCTTTATATATTGTGATCATTACGTTATTAAGAAAATAACTTGTAGGTAAAATTTTGTAGAAACCTAATTCACGTCCCTCTTAGGTGCCAAAGTCAGGAACTAACACTTCTATTATTTCAGGTTGAGGATATGTCAATAGTTCTATTAATTCATTATTTTCTTATTTTAAAATATTAATTCTTTTCTAGAATTTTTACTATTTTCTTGAGAAATCTTAAATATAACATATCAAATTCAAATAGTCTAATGACATGAGTAAAGCATTAAAAGTAATGATAAAAAATAAAGCAATAATAAACTAAATTAATAAAAATTAAAGAATAAATAGAATATTATACCTTAATGAATGACAGAGTTGACCGCTACAAGTTATAATATTCAAGATAATAAATATTAAAGCAAAAATTAAAATTAAAATTAAAATTTGATGAACGATAGAGTAGTCCACTAATTATTTTATTAGTAAAATAAAATTAAGAATAAAAGTTAGCCTTGATATGGCTCCATAATTTTTGTTTTATTAATAAAATTCCCTAATTATTAAAGATAATTCAAAGCTTATTTGGTTGGCATTATCGGTTAGATAAAGGTAAAAGAAACATATCTTTTTGTAGTTTTTTATTCTTAATTTTTATAATTTAATATTTGTTTGAAAAGCCAGGATATTTTTTTAGGATAAATGGCTCAATGCACACCGCTTTTTGTAAGAGTTTGCGTCACTATAAGCATGGAAGTTATCGAATGTGCTTGGACTGAGGTGGGTGCATGGATGCTTCATATGACGCTTTGACTTTTACTTTGTCAAGACGTGGTGTCAACTCCGAAGGAATAAAAAACTATACTAGGAGGAATCTAATGAAATGGACTTGCGACTCCGAAGGAATAAAACTATGCAAGGAGGGACCTAATGAAATTGACTTACGATCTCCTTTCCTCTTTATACTTGAGCATATTTCATATATTTAGGGTTAAAATGAATCAATTGTAATAATCGAATTTTGTTAGAAAGTTTCTGCTAAAGCTAGAGCCCTACGCAGGCATGGCCAATTATATTCAACGAAAGCAAGATGTGTTCTTCAGTTTCAGAGGTGAGGATACTCGTAATGGATTTGCCAGTAACCTCTGCATTATGCAATGCCAAAGTTGAAACATACACGGGTGCTAATAGCTTGGAGAGAGGAGATGAGATTTCCTTCTCACTCCATAAAGCCATAGAAGAATCCAAAGTCTCTGTCATCATATTCTCCCAAAATTGTGCGAGTTCCTATTTATAAATGCATGCCTTGGCCCCTCACAAGTTAAAAGTTGTGGCCAAGGCAGGCTTTGTATTTTGTCCATGTTAGGCCAAAATCTCCAAAGTCTTCAAGCATGCTTGGCATGCATTTTTCATGGACGAAGATTGCACACAGATTGAAAAAATTTGACAAAGTCATCTTAGACAGAAGCTTGGTACTTCAGCTATAAATAGAAGGCATTGTTTGAGACATCAAAACACCATTCCTTCCTCTCCTTCAGTCACCAAAACAACACAAATCCTCTCATCTTTTTCTTCAGTTATTTTCTGTATATTTGATGAGTTTTAAAAGCTTTTTGTTCCAACCTTTGTACTTGTATATATTCTCCACATATTAGTATAATTGCTCACCTTTCGACCATGGATGTAGGTCACATTGACCGAACCATGTAAATCTTTGTGTCCTGTTTTATTTTATTTTGCCTATATTTATTTTCGTTATAATTTTTCGGGCTATTAAATTCGACCAATATCCGATCTGAGGGCATTTTCTTTAACAAACTGGTATCAGAGCTTCTCTTATTGGACCCTCCACATCAGAAAGTAATTTAGATTTTATTGTGAGTCTAAACGGAGCCCACTGATTCGGAATTATCTTGTGGGGCCCGCTATCTCGGTTTCACGTGTGGAGCCCACTTGTCCAAAATAGTCGGAATATCAATTTTTAGCCATCATGACGATAACGAAGACCTCTATTGAAAAGTTTGACCAGAGCGTTAACTTCGGTATGCGGCAGCTCAAGATGCAGGCTATTTTAATACAACATGGGTGTGAGATTGCACTTGATGGAGTGGAGAAAAAGTCAGCAGATATGGCGTCAGATAAATTCACGGATCTAGATAAAAAGGCTAGATCAGCCATTATATTGAATCTTTCTGATGAGGTTTTGCAGGAGGTTCCTGGTAAAAACACAGCCAAAAGTATATGGGACAAGTTGAAAGCTATGTACATGAAGAAGACAGTAGAAAATCGACTTTATTTGAAACAGAAGTTGTACATGTTGATGATGACAGAAAATACATCTATTCTTTCACATCTGGATAAATTTGATTCTCTTATTTTGGATTTGAAGAATGTAGATGTAAAAATTGAGGATGAAGATCAAGTAATACTGTTGTTATGTTCCTTTCCCCAGTCCTTTAAATATTTTCGTAATACTATGATTTATGGGAAAGAGTTAGTCTCATATAATAGTATTAAGTTTGCATTAAAGTCAAAAGAGCAGATTGATAGGGACATCACTGGGGAGACTAGTGGAAGTCAGGCAAAAGGACTATTCGTATGGGATAGATATGAAAACAGAGATTTTGAAAGAAGTAGATCTAAAGGCAAGTCAAAAATCTAGACATAGAAATAAAATTTGTAATTATTGCAAGAAAAAGGGGCATATAAAGGCTGACTGCTATGAACTGAAATATAAGGAGAAAAATAAAGTTGAGCAAAATAACAGCAATACTGCCGAGGCTAATGTAGCAGCAGATGAGAATGAGTGAATTATCTTTGTAGCCACAGAAGATAAAGTTAGATCTAATAAGGAGTGGATTTTAGATTCGGGTTGTTCTTACCATAGGAGTCCCGATAAGGAGTGTTTTTCCACTTGTGAGTCATTAGATGGTGGAATTGTTTTGATGGGTAATAATGCTGCCTGTGAAGTTATTGGTAAAGGTACAGTCCGGATCAAATGTATTATAGTATCATTAGAACACTCTCTGACGTTAGACATGTTTCTGATTTGAAGAAAAATCTCATCTCTTTAGGCACTCTCGATTCTCAAGGGTGCAAGTTCTCAGCTGAAGGTGGAGTTTTGAAAATTTCTAAAGGTGCTCTTGTATTGATGAAAGCTTGCAGGGCTGGTAGCTTGTATGTTTTGTAGGGATCTACGGTAACAGATGCTGCGGCAGTCTCTACTGATGGCGACATTAGCAAATTGTGGCACGTGCGTTTGGGACACATGGGTGAGAAATGTTTAACATTGTTAAGCAAGAGATGCCCACTTTGTGGTCAAATTACTGGTAAGATGGACTTTTGTGAGCATTGTATCTTTGGGAAGCAGAAATGAGTCATTTTGAGTTCTCCAGCTATTCACAAAACTAAAGGTACTTTGGATTATATTCATTCTGATCTTTGGGGGCCCTCTCATATTCCATCTAAAGGTAGTGCCTGGTATATGTTGACTTTTATTGATGATTATTCAAGGAAGGTTTGGGTGTATTTCTTGAAACATAAAAATGATATTTTCTTAACCTTTAAGCAATGGAAAGTTTTGATTGAAAAGTAGATAGGAAAACATGTTAAGCGGCTACGGACAGATAATGGTTTGGAATTTTGTGGAAGTGAATTCAATGAATTTTGTAAGAATGAAGGAATTGCTCGACATCAGAATGACGCCACAACAAAATGGAGTCACCGAGCGCATGGACCTGACTTTTTTAGAAAGGGTTCAGTGTATGATCTCTAATGTAGGGTTGACACTTGATTTTTGGGCAGAAGCTATTACTACAGTTTGCTACATTGTCAACCGCTCTCCTTGTGCTCCTCTTAATTTCAAAACTCTGGAGGAAGTTTGTTCAGGTACTCCTATTGATTACTCTACTTTAAGAATATTTGGGTGTTCAACATATATGAATGTAAACAAGGGAAAACTAGAGCCCAGGGCTAAGAAATGTATTTTTCTTGGTTATGCTTCAGGAGTGAAAGGATATCGTTTGTAGTGTCTTGATCCCAAGTCACCTAAATTTGAAATTAGTAGGGATGTGACATTTGATGAGTCCTCTATTTTGTATCCTAGAAAAGAGTCTTGTAATCCCTGTAATTTAGAAAAAAAGGATAGTACACAGAAACAGGTGGAGTTAGAAATTGGTAGTTCTAGTCCTTCACAGATGTCTTCTACACATCAGACAAATCAAGTTGAAGAACCAGATCCTGATCATGTTCAAGATGAACCAGTAGAAGAAGGACATTCCATAGCCAGAGATAGACTAAGACGGGAGATTCGACCACCATAGAGGTATGCAAATTTAGTTGCATATGCTTTATCCGTGACACAGGAAATAGGTGGAGACGGTAAACCTTCCACATATCCAGAGGCAGTTTTAAGTGTTGATGCTGATAAGTGGGTGGTGGCCATGAATGAACAAATGCATAAGAATGATACTTAGGTTCTGGTGAAGATGTCAAAGGGTAAGAAAATTGTTGGCTACAAATGGGTCTTCAAAAGAAAAGAAGGTACTTCAGGTATTGAAAATGCAAGGTATAAGGCACGTTTAGTTGCAAAGTGCTACAGTCAGGTACAAGGTATTGATTTTAAATATGTTTTCTCACTAGTGGTGAAACATAGCTCTATTCGGGTATTACTTGCATTGTTGCCATGTTTGATTTGGAATTAGAACAGCTTGACGTCAAGACAGCATTCCTGCATGGCAAATTAGATGAGCAGATTTATATGAAACAACCTGAAGGTTTTGAAGTTGCAGGAAAAGAAGACCAGGTGTGCTTATTGAAGAAATCCTTGTACGGATTAAAGCAGTCTCCAAGACAGTGGTATAAGAGGTTTGATTCATTTATGTTACGTCATGATTTCTCCAGGAGCATGTATGATAGTTGTGTTTACTTCCGGAAGTTAGATGACGACTCATTCATCTATTTGTTATTATATATTGATGATATGCTCATTGCTGCCAAGAATGCCACAAATATTCACCATTTGAAGGCCTTAATTATTACATGGTGAATTTTAGATGAAAGATTTGGGAGCAGCAAAGAAAATTCTTGGCGTGGAGATAAGACATGATCGAGGAGGTGGTAAATTATTCTTGACCCAGGAGAATTATCTCAATAAAGTTTTAAAGAGATTTGGTATGCGAGATGCCAAAGCAGTTAGTACTCCTCTTGCTAGTCATTTTAGATTATCTGCTGCTCAATCACCATAGTCACAGGAAGAGGAAGATTATATGGCACGGGTTTCATATTTTAGTGTCGTCGACAGTATAATGTAAGCAATGGTATGTACTTATCCTAATATTTCACAAGCTGTTAGTGTCGTTAGCAGATATATGGTTAATTCTGGCAAAGAACATTGGCAGGCGGTGAAATGGATTCTCAGACACTTGAAGGGCACTTTAAACTTTTGTTTGGAGTTAGGTAGAACCAGCAACACTTTGGTTGGTTTTGTAGATTTAGATTATGCAGGTGATCTCGACAGACGCAGGTCTCTGACAGGTTATGTATTTTGCATTGGAGGTTGTGCCGTTAGCTGGAAAGCTACTCTACAATATGTGGTAGCTTTATATACTACTAAAGCTGAATATATGGCAGCCACTGAGGCTATCAGGGAAGCACTATGGTTAAGAGGTTTATTCGACGAGTTATCTCTACATCAAGGGGTTACTACTGTTTATTGTGACAGTCAGAGTGCTATTCATTTGACGAAAGATCAGATGTATCATGAGAGGACGAAGCATATTGATGTGAAGTATCATTTCATTTGGGATACTATTGTAGAGAAGAAGGTCCTTATTCAGAAGATCAATACTAAGGACAATCTTGCTGATATGTTTACGAAGGATCTTGCATTTTACAAGTTTAAACAATGCTTGGACTTGATTGGTGTTCAATGTTGGTGAAACAGCCCATTGGGCCATTGCTAAAGAAGGTAGAGCAGATCACTAATTGTTCGGGACCAAGTCAAGGTGGAGATTTGTTGACAAATGCATGCGTTGGCCCCTTCCAAGTCAAAAGTTGTGGCCAAGGCAGGCTTTGTATTTTGGTCATGTTAGGACAAAATCTCCAAAGTCTTCAAGCATGCTTGGTATGCATTTTTCATGAACGAAGATTGCGCACAGATTGAAGGAATTTGACAAAGTCATTTTGGACAGAAGCTTGGTACTTTAGCTATAAATAGAAGGCATCATTTGAGACATCAAAACACCATTCCTTCCTCTCCTTCAGTCACCAAAACAACACAAATCCTCTCATTCTTTTCTTCAGTTATTTTCTGTATATTTGATGAGTTTTAAAAACCTTTTGTTTCAGCCTTTGTACTTGTATACATTCTCCATATATTAGCAAAATTGCTCACCTTCTGGTCGTGGATGTAGGTCACATTGACCGAACCACGTAAATCTTTGTGTCCTATTCCATTTTATTTTTCCTATATTTATTTTCGTTATAATTTTTCAGGCTATCAAATTCAACTGATATCTGATTTGAGAGCATTTTCTTTAATAGTTCCCGGTGGTGATTGGATGAGCTTGTAAAGATTATGAAGTGTAAGAAAGAGCAGCAACATGTTGTTGCACCTGTGTTCTACGAGATTATATCATCAAATGTGTGCTATCAGACAGAGACCTACAATGATGCATTCAACAAACATAAAGAACATTACGTGGAAGATAAGAACAAGATCAGGAAGTAGAGAGAAGCGTTAATTGAAGCTGCCAATCTATCTGGATGGTCCTCAAGGAACATTAGGTACGCCTAAAGAGTTTTATTTATTAACTTAAAAAGAAATTTAATTATTGATCATAATTCACAAAAAAATTTATCGAAATTAATGATAGGAAAAATCACTCCTGTACATTCTAATGATACTTATACGTGTGACGATACTATAGGCATCTATATATATTATTTGTTTTAATTCTAATTAAAAGATATGTTTGTCATGTCCCTAATTTACTTATGTAAAAGAGTTACTATAAAAGAAATAAAAAAGAGAAAATTAGTCCATTACAAGTTTAATTTAGCGGGATGAAGAGTGAAAATTAAATTGAAAGCAAAAAATAAGAGCTGAAATTCAAATTATGTTAGAATTTCTTATTACATAGAAAATAGTAGTAAATTAGAGATGTTGAACAAGAGCTGAAATTTAGATTATGTTAAGATTTCTCATTAGTATATCATCCTAATTGTTTAGGAATTAAATTTATAGACTTTTAATAAGATAATATTTAAATTTATTAGAAAGTTTTTGTGGAATTTCTCAGTAAGGTGTTCAGTTAGAAAGTGTAATATCTTTTTTAAGAGTAATTCTTAGATTTTAAGAGTGGTTCTTTATTACCTATCTTCCATTACTTGTTTATAATTCCATCACTTGTACCCTGAATTTTGGGCATCCAAAATCCAAAATTCTAACCATATCAAATCCTAAAATCCTAACCTAAATTTCTAACAATCAAATCCTAAAAATCCAATTATATCAAATCTAAAATTTCAGTAGTCTAAGCTAAAATTTAAACCCTAATTTTGATATTCCATCATCTTAATATCAATCATATTTCCTAATTGAAAGACGAAAAAGAAAAGATTTTTATTCATTCACTACCTGATTTAGAATGTACAATCTATATATAGCATACATGAGTTAGAATTTAAGAGTCTAATTAGCTCTAAGTAAGGAAACTAGAATATATGACAGTTATATAATCCCTAAGTAAAATAAATCACAATTATACAATCTCTAACTCTTTGGTGATTAAAAAAAATAAGAAGATAATAATCAACACTCTTTCTCAAGTTGGTACATAGATATCACGTAAACCTAACTTGTTAAGAAATTTTGGAAAGACTCGTTGAAACCACCTTAGCAAGAGTACTAGCTAATATATACTCTTAACAAATTTTAGGTAGCTTTATAATTTTTGTACCTAATTTCTCCAAAATTAAGAATATGTCTAATTTAATATATTACATTTAATCATATTGAATTGGATTATGGGCGATGTCATATTCAACTTTATTCTCACAATACATCTAAATTGGTTGCCTTAATGGATAACTCAAATCTTGCAAAAATAATGGCAACCTTAAGTTTGGATAAAGTCCAAATGTCATACCACTAAATTCAAATTCTACACTAGAGTGAGCAATAATATTATGTTTCTTGCTTCCCCACTTAACAAGATTACCACCCAAAAATGTGAAGAAAATATAAGTTAATTGCTTATCTTAGTATATCCATCTAATGTTTTGACAATCTATATTTTTGGTAACAATATTCCTCTTTTAGGAGTATAATTCAAATACCTCAAAATACCCTTGATTGTATTCATATACTATACTACTAGATAATGCATAAATTATATAACAATACTCAATGCATAAGTAAGATGTGATCCAATGTGGGCTAAGTACATTAGGCTCCCTACTAGCCTTTAGTATCTTCCTTCAATTGTATCTGGGTTCACTCAATACACAACTTCAAGCCTTTCTCCATTGGTGTATTAGCTGGTTGACATGCTAACTTACCAATCACTTTTAATAAGTCCAGTGCATATCTCCTTTGAGACAAGAATATTCCTTTCTTAAATCTTGACACTTAGATCCTAAAAAAATATTTCAAGGAACTAAGATCTTCCATACGAACTCTTTAGACAAATAATTTTATAAGCTTTACCTTTTTTTAAATTATTCTTTGTAACTACCATATATGTTATCCATATATATAATGAGTGTAGTGATCTGACCCATTTGTTTTTTTCAAAAAGAAAGGTAAGGTCTAAATTGCTTTGAGGGTATCCAAATGTTAACATAAACTTTGTGAACCTTTTAAACCATACTCTCGGAGACTATTTTATCCCATATAATGTTTTCTTTAAATTGTATACTTTTTTATTGTATTTTTTTAGAGCCATACATCCTATAGGAGCTCCACATGAATTTCTTCAGATAATTCTCCAAGTAAAACAACATTCTTTTATAATAAATTATAGTAAAGGCTAATCTAAGTTTGTTGCCAAAGACAACAACATTTGAACTGTATTAATTTTAGCTAGAGGTGAAAATGTCTCTATATACTCAATCCTATAGGATTGTGTATATCATTTTTTTTACAAGCCTTACTTTGAATCTTTTAATTGCACCATCTGCTTTGTACCTCACAATGTAAATCCACTGACATCCTATAGGCTTCTTCCCTGATGGCCAATCAACAAGGTCTTAAACTTCATTCTTTTTCAAGGAGTTCATCTCCCCCTTCTTAGTATCTTTCCACCTTTGATTAATTAACGCTTCCTAAACACTGCTAGGAATAGAAATTGTGGATAACTGATTATTAGATGACTTATTTGGTTCTAAAAAATTATGTTTAAAAACAAAATGACTTATGGGATATTAGCTTTACTATAAAGTTCTGTATCATATATGAGTTTAGGAATATATTTGATGAGACATTCTAACAGTTATTTTTTGGGAGGTTTGGGTAATATATTATGAACATCCTCAATAGATGATTGATTTCGTAAATGGTCAAGAGTTGCTCCTGAGGGACCTGGAGTCTTTATTTGATGGATTTTCTTATTAAGCTTCTAAATGATCATCACTCATTTTTGAATTGTTGTTGTCATTGCTTTCCTTAAAATCTGATTAACAATTTGATAACCTATAATCTAAACTTCCTTTTGGTACTTTGCATAAAATTCAATCTCAAAGGAAATATACCTTGAGTTTTCATGAAAAGTACATCTAATGTTATGAACCTTCTTTAAGTTAGAGGATGATAACATACGTAAACCTTCTAATGAACATCATACCCAAAGAAAACAAATTTTAGAGCTCTAGGATCCAATTTACTAATACTTATAAAGATGTGCAAATACTATAGAACCAAAAACATATTTAGATAAATTAAGAATAGATGGAGTAACTACAACATCGTTAAAGGCTTTTAATGGAGTTTGAATAGTAAATTCACTTCATTTTTAAACTTCATTAAGCATAACCGAGTTATTTTGGTACAATCATTAATAAAAGTCACAAACCAACGTGATGCAACTAAATTTAGAGTTTTAGAATGGTCCCCAAACATATGAATTTATAACTATAAAAGGATGAGGACTTTTATTTAAACTTAATAGAAATGAAGTTCAGTGACTATTTAGGAGTTCCCAAATCTCACGTTGAAAGGTAGAAACATCAGTGTTTCCAAATAAACTAGAAAATAACCTTTTTAAATAGCCAAAGAAGCATAAATAAGACGTCAATGTCATAGCCAAATCTTATTACCCTTACAACTATCCACTATAAAAACCTGGCATAACTCTTCATAATTCTTTCAAATTATGTCCAAGTAGTACAACTTCCCTCCCTTAACGCTATAACTAGTCATCTACTTTGTTTGGATGTCCTTCAACACATAGAAATATAGGCCAAAAATTTAAGATATAAATTAAGGATGTGGTTATTATTTAAGAAACACACACAAGATTAAAATTTAAGGATGAGACAACCAAAACATAATTTAAATTTAATGTATTAGAAAGGATTAAAAACACTTCACCAATAATTGGGGCTTAGTTATCATTAGCGGTAATCACAAAACTTTGAGGTGATGATGTAAGATATGTGATTTGTCTATAATTAAATATCATGATGTGTAGCACTAGACTCAGTTATCCATACGCTATTAAAAAATGCATAAATATTAAAAACCTTACCGTCATCATTTGTAGATGTTACCAATGTAAAGGCTTTTTCAGAAACACCATCATTTGTTTTTGTTTTACCCAACACAATAGGTGGTTTAAAATTAGAATTCTTCTCCTGTAAAACCTTATTTGTCAGTCATAACATGAACTTTAATTATAGACCCAACATCAATCATGAACTTGCATTAATGGAGAAAATGTGAAAAAAAAATGTTTTGTTATCCATTGAAATAAGCTGCTAAGCCGCTTGAACAAGCTCCTCAAACTTTCAATCAACTTTTATGAAAATTGTATGTCCTTATATTATTAACGTCTTTCTCTGCCTTTCTTAATACATAGGGCTATTAACATGTCAAAGAAACTGTACATCCATGAACTTACTTAAGTAAGTAGTAAGAGACCATATCAGCTATTTATAATAACCTTATTGGGCTTCCCCATCACAGGCCCAATATATCATTAGCCCACATTGATTAGGGCTTATTTTCCTTATTGGACCTCAGCCCATTTAACCAAATCTTTTATTGGGCTTCTTTATTATCTTTAACCTAGATCAAATTTGATTTTATTAATCTTAGTTTTATAAAAACTCGTAATTAATAATTGTCTAATAAAAATCACTAACATTCTCCCCTTGGACAAATATTAATGTAACAACAATAAAAATAGTAAAAATGGTTAAAAAATCAATGTGAAGGTCAACTAATTTAAAATATTTGATTCAAAGAAAATGAAAGTCCATCTTTTAGTCCCTTAAGGCTTTCGATACTGAAAAATATCAAATGCATTTTTCAGTTGTGACATAGATTCAATACAATCATGCATATATAATAACTCATTGAAATGAATGAGAAAATGGAGTGTGGCAAACTACATTGATACTTGTATGATCTCAAATGTATCATTGTTTAGTTTATCGGTCTCAATTTCTTCAAAATTTATGCTAAACTGCATTAGAAATTTTTTTCTCTCTCACTAAATGCAAAATCACATTAGAGAAAACTCTTAAGGGATTAAAATACTTATAGCCCCGTATGTATTATCAAATCTAAGAATTATGTATGCATTTATATATATATATATATATATATATATAGAACTTACTCGCACATGTGCGTGTATTCATGCACGTGCACATGCACACATGTGTGCGTGCGCGCATGCGTGTGTGTGTTACTGAACAATACAGTAAAAAAATTATCACAATATAACCGAGTATGTCTAATGACTAAATCAACCACAAACAATTTAGAAATCAAGTTCCTTATCCAAATTACCTATAAAGCAGTCCCATAGCATGCCACAAATTCTGCAAGCATAGTTGAGGAAGTTACCAACATCTGTTTAACACTTTTCCACAATTCAACACCATCTACTAACATAAAAATGTACCCTAATATAGACTTATTATCATTTGGGCACATAGTAATATGATTCCATATAACTTATAAGTTCTAGGCAGTTAACTTTCTGGAATGTCAACATATAATCTTTAGTTCCCTTTAGATATCTCAAACCTCGTTGAACTACATTCTAATGTTCTATCCCTGGGTTAACAAGATATCTACCTAAAAATATAATAATGAACGCAATGTCTAGTTTAACGAACATTTAAGCGTACATCAAGCTACCAGTTATACTGAAATAAAGGATATTCTTCATTGTCTCTCTCTTTGTATCATTTTATAAACATTGTGCCAAAGTTAATCTATCACCAAGAGAGATAGGTTTGCAATAGTTTTACAATCAACTATATTAAAACTTTGTAGCACTTGCTCAATTTATGGTCGCTATGAGAGACCCAATAAGTTTCAAGATATGTCCTAGTGCATATAAATATCTAAGACAAAAGATGCCTCACCAAGGTCTTTTATGTCAAAATGCCTAGTCAAAAGTTGTTTAAGCTTATGCAATATGGTCCAGTCATTTGAGTGAGTAAAATATCATCCACATATAAAAGTAGAAAGATAACTTTGCTCCCCTAACATTATAATACAAACATCTTTCAACTTTATTTTGCTTCCCTAACCTTATAATTTAAGCATCTTTCAACTTTATTTTCAACAAGGCCAAATAAGTTAAAAACCTCATTAAACTTTAAATATCATTGTTTGGAGGCTTGTTTCAAATCATATATATAATTTATCAGTTTACAAACCACATCAGCTTTATAATGATCCTAAAATCCTTCAGGTTGTTCCATATAGACTTTTTCATAAAGGTCTCAATTCAGCAAAGTGGTTTTGACATCCATTTGATATAGCTCCATATCTCAATGAGCTACTATTATCATAATTACTCTATATGCATCCTTAGAAAAAACAGGAGAAAAGGTAACATTAAATTTGATTTCTTCTCTCTAAGTGAACCCTATGGCAACAACTGATGTTTAGACCACTCAACTTTACCCTAAGAGTCCTTTTTGGTCTCATAAATCCGTTTACATCTGATAGGTTTACAGTTATAATGCAAATCCATAAGTTACCATATCTTATTATGTTTTATGGATCACATCTCATCCCTCGTTGCATCTCACCATAAATTTGCATAAGTTCTAGAAACAGCTTCTGTAAAATTAACTATATCTACTACATGTCTAATATCATAGCCTTGTTCATGTAAATAAGCAATGTAATCAGATGAGATAGCAATTCTGCTCACTCTAGTGGATCTTAGTTCAATATGCTCTTATACCTTACAAACCTCAATTTGCACAGGTATAAGTTCCTGTCCCTATACTGATATGATACTCAGCAAAGTTGTGAATACCATATCAGCCCTGATACTGAATTAGGTTCTGGTAAGGTACTGTATCGGTACCGATCAATACCGGGTACTGTTTCGAGTAATTTTTTAAATTTATAAAATAGTCCCTGAATTTTTAAAATATTGCAAAATAGTCCAATCATATTGTACAGTTGTATTGTATACTTTATAAGTTCACATCAACCCTGTCTCCAAAAATCATAATATTAAATAATAACCCAAAAATAATGTGAAATAACAATAATTTTCAAATATTTCAGATGTAAATAATAACCACAATTAATATGAAAAAGGTAATCATCATCATATGAATATAAAATTAAGAATAATACAAAGTATTAAAAATATTACAATTTCATCATATAATAAATAATAATTACATCAAAACGTCTAATAAAAATTACAATAAATATCCTTAACTCTCAAATTATTACAATTTACGACAAGAGTTCGTGATAAGGAAACAACCAAGTAGAAGTGAAACCTGAAATAAAAACATATACAATTATATTACATATATAGAATTTAACATATACATCAAATATAAGTAAAATTAAAAGAAGAGGAAAAAAAACCTGGAACTTTATTCAATCATCTACAGGAGGATATCTGCTATAACTGCACTGACCCTAGTTATCATTTGGTACAAAATCTTCATCATTGAGAGGTACCTCATTATCATCATTATTCAAATTCAATGTACCAAATGACATGTCAATGCTTTCCCATCCAAGATTATCTTCCAAGTCATCCACATCTACCAAACCCAGCTTTTTAGAAACTCAATCCGCCAAAAGATTGATATTATTAATAGAAATTGGATATGTTGAACTACTTGTGCTATTAAGAGTCCTAGGGAAAAATTAAATTTAATTATTAGAAAATTATAGGAAATTATGTTGAAATTAATAATGATAATAACATACCTTTCTCGAAACTTTAAATTGTAACGAATGAAAACCAAGTCAACCAATCTCTTACGCTCCAATTTATTCCTTTTCTTGGAAAGGATGAATTCAAATGTGCTCCATTTCGTCACAACCTGTTGCACTCACACGTTAACTTAAAATATGAATTGCAAACCTTTGTAATTCTAGAACACTAGTTCTGAATTAATCCCACTAAGAAACTGTAAGTCATAGGATAACAAAAGTAACATTATAAAAAAATAAAGTGACAATTAATTTTCAACAAATAAGAAAAAGGGAATAACTAATATTTGGAGAAAGTTTTGCTCCTTGTAGAATAGCAATCCAAAATCCAAAATCCCCAGAAGACAGCTTATAAAGCTCTATTTGTGAGCTCAAGAGATCTTGCATCATTTCATAGCCAACAATTGTTGTAATAGTTAATAGCATTCCTTTAATAACTTCAGCTTTCTTTGTAAAATCTGGACTGAAATATACACTAGGATTCAAAAATGCCCCAGCTACAAATAATGGAGAAGAAAGTTGCCTTTCCCATCTTGCATTAATGATTGCAAGATACAGTGTATACAAAGAAGTCCTATGTTTCAGATTGGCCTTGATTGCTTCCTTCGCCCTCTCTATGGTATAAAAAAAAACTCATTATTGTCTTTTCTTCACTATCAGCCAAGAACGTAACCAAAGGCTCACAAACTCGAATAATAAATTGGAGTTAAGATCAAAATTCTCTATCTTCCAGTGTAATTTTGGAAACCTCCAATCTAATATTAGACCTAGCATGATGAGATGTAACCCACTTATCACTTGTAAACATTTGTATTAACTCTTTCTTCATCATAACAAAAGACTGAAGTGATAAGAAATTTGTTGCAGATCTTTTCTCAGCAGTATGACACAAACTCCTACTATTGGTAAATTTCTTTCTCATTAAATTCAACACCCATGCACGATTATAGATGAACTTGGTCACCTCTTTAGCTTTCTGCATAAGTCTCATCAATATTAGGAAAATACCAAGGATCCCTTATATTCTCCAGTATTAGGTTAATGTAATATGCAACATAAGGAGGCCAAAAAAAAAAAGAATTATACTTATTTTATAACCTTCTTCCTGCCACTTTGTAAGTAGAATCAATGTTAGTAATGAACTAAACAATATTTTCTGGCCCTACTTCATTCATAACTTCATCAAATATCTCAAATAAAGTATCAGTATTTCTAATAAGGAAAAATGTCTCAATAGACTTCAAAAACATTGAGTCATTTGCAGAATAAACTAAAATAATAATATTAGGCTCTTGTCTCCTATTTGTCTAACCATCACACAAGATTGAACACCTATAAGTAGCTTAATTCACTCTTCTTTATGCCAAATAACTTATAATTTCAAAAACTAAGCAACTCAAAAGTTTATCTCTTAAGTTATCAATTGAAAGAGCTTTATATCTCGGACTAAAAGATGTTATAACATCCACCATAGGCTGATAATAGTAAGACTGTGAAGCATTGAATGATGAACCTGTATCATACTACTATCTAGCTACTGTCATATCTACATTATGAGCTGCATCTCTTGATTGCGTGGCACAATGAATTGAAGGTAAGGCTCCAGGAGTTATTCGTGGTGCAAAAAAATTAGTCACTTGCCTTCTTCTTTTCCTCACATAAGGTTCAGGTGTAACATTCACTTCTTTTTGTGCCTGGAATGAAACACTACCATTACCACTATCACCGTCAACATTTCCACAATCATTATGAAAACTAGAAAATGAACTTCCACTATCAATTTGATAATTCAATCTCTCCCTTACATCTTTCTAGTGTTGGTATTCTTCAAGCAAAGTTTTCATATGTCACTTCACATTATGATTTACTTTTTTACAAGGTTCCACATCTCCTTTAACCCTAGCTAAATGCTTTTTTAATCTAGTGATTCGTACACCTTTTAATGCTTGTTAAAAACAAGCAAATAGTATGGTTCCTCATATCAAGAACTAATGCAGCATGAACCCAAGCTGGATCATTGTATCTTCATAAAGTAGTTTGATCAAGAGTACTTAAACTTCCTTCCATTTATCTGTAAAAATAAATGAATGCATATATTAAAATAAAGAACACAAATTCATCGAACACAATTCATTATAAGTCAAAAACTAAACATTCAATTATTCAACATACATAATTACACAAAACATAAATAAACAATTTCCATTTCATACATCACAAGACACACATAAACAATTTCCATTTCCAACAATTACAAAACATAGATAAACAATTTTCACTTTCAACAATTTTGAACAATTTCAATTCAAACATCACGAAACATACATAAACAATTTTCATTTCAATTTTCAATCATTTCCAACAATTTTGAACAATTTTAATTTAGCTTTTCAAACATCACATCACAAGACATACATAAACAATTTCCATTTCCGAATTCCAATAATTTCATTTATAACATTTTCCAATAATTTCAATTCAACCATTACAAAACATACATAAATAATTTCCACTTCCAACAATTTCCAACAATTTCGAACAATTTCAATTTAAAGTTTCAGATATCACAAAACACACATAAACAATTTCAATTTCCAACAATCACAAAATATATATAAACAATTTTTACTTCCAACAATTTCGAACAATTTCAATTCAAAGTTTCAAACATCTCAAAACACATATAAACAAATTCCATTTTCAAAATTCACAAAACATACATAAAAAATTTCCACTTCCAACAATTTCAAACAATTTCGATTCAAACATCACAAAACATACATAGACAATTTCCATTTCCAACATTTTCCATTTTCAATAATTTCCAACAATTTCGAACAATTTCAATTCAAAATTTAAACGTCTCAAAACATACATAAACAATTTCCATTTCCAATTTCCAACAATTTCATTTCTAACATTTTCCAACAATTTCAATTCAACCATTACAAAACATACATAAACAATTTCCATTTTCAACAATTTCCACTTCCAACAATTTCAATTCAAAGTTTCAAACATCACAAAACAAACATAAACAATTTTCATTTCCAATAATCACAAAACATAGATAAACAATTTCCACTTCCAACAATTTCAAACAATTTCAATTTAAAGTTTCAAGCATCACAAAATACACATGAACAATTTCTATTTCTAACAATCACAAAACATACATAAACAATTTCTATTTCCAACAATTTTCAACTATTTTAATTCAACCATTACAAAACATAAATAAGCAATTTCTATTTCCAACAATTTCGAAATTTGTTATTAATACTTTTAATAAACTTGTAAAAATTATATAGATATTTCACAAGCTAATAATTGAAAGTCAAACCATAGACTCGATCTATCTAATCTTGGTAAAGTCACACATCTTCACCTTCCTACCAATAACTCTAAAGTATAAGAAAGAGTTATTAAAAAAATTGTTTGATTATAATTAAAATATGTTACTCAATGCATATAACGTTTACATTTTTGTAAACTTATAATTTTATTAGGCAACGAACAAAGTCGATGTTAATCATGTTTTACTAAAAGTTATTTAGATTCTAACTTTTTTTATTAAGTTTAAATCTATTATTTTAAATGGCCTAAAATTTGTAACTTAATTGTAAAAGTAATTATATTAAATATTTTAATCTCTTATAAATAAAGCCGTAATTATCTTATTAACATAAGATAAGATATAAATTTGAATGTCACATTATTTAGCATGCCAATTTAAAAAAATTCAACTGACTCAACTCTAAATTAGTAATCTTATGTCTGTCCCACAGCCACATATTGTATGATAAAAAATTGTCAAAACACTTAGTGTTGACTGAATTAAACCAATGCTTTTTCCATATATGAAAACAAACAACTTCAATGAATCAGTTTCTATTTTCCAGTTCCATTCCAAAGTCTACACAACAAGTAACGTAACAACAAACCTATAAATTCCATTTATAATTCACAAAATACACCAACAATTCCATTCATAATTCACAAAACATACATAAAGTAATAAACACACACCTAATTATTTTAGAATTCAACAAAAATTTCAACGGGTCTAGTCAGGTCAGAAATAGATCTGGATCTCTTTTAGATCTGGCGTGGAGGAGATCCGAGACTCCATCGGTGGTGGGTGGGCTGGTGGGATGGTGGTTTGGTGGCATCGGTGGTGGCAGGCCATAGGTGTGGTGGCAGGCCATAGGTGTGAGATGTGTGTGAGAGAAATAAAAAAGTAGGAGAAATAAAAAAGTAGGAGAAAGAGAGAGCAGAAGGAGGGATGCCACTGGTGGTGGGCGTCAGTGGTACGGTTGTGATGTCGCTGGAGAAGAGAGGGAGGGTTATCGGTGGTGCTTGAATGAGAGCGAGTGAGTGAAATGTGAAAGAAAAAATTGTGGGAGAAGAAGATCGTCGGGTGAAGGGAAGAATGGTTTTAAAAAATTTGCAAGTTAGTCCTCTAACTATATAAAAATTACAGTATTGGCTAGTATATAGCCGGTTTTTTGGATACTGGCGGTACCGACCAGTACCAAATGAAAAAGCTAGTACCGACCCCCTCTGCCTCATACCATTTTTTGGATAATACGGAACGAAAAACATAACACTGGTACTAAAACTTTGATCCACTAGTTTTGACTATATGAGTGATGGATATGAAATAACTATAATATTTATCCTTCTATCATCTGAAGGGTGAGAATAACCATCTTCATCAAGATGAGATGGACCACCTTTATCATAAACATTATGCTAAAAAAAACTTAGTTGTTTGTCATTCCACGATTCTAAATCCTCCATCTTTATAGTAAAATATGTATCATTTTGAATAGTCAGGATATCCAACAAGATAATGAGTGGAATGACAATGTAACTTATCTTCATAAGAATTATACAAATGTACCTTAGAAGGATAGCCCTATACCCAAAGATGAATGAGGCTAGGCTTCCACCTGTTTCAAATTTCAAAAGGCATTTTTGAAATTGATTTGTTTGGGACTCGATTAAATATATATAAGGCAGTCTTTATGACTTCACCTTAAAAGTAATTAGGTAATTTAATGTTGCTTTATATTGACCTCATGATGTCCTTTAACATGTGATTCTGCCTTTTGACCGCACCATTTTGCTTAGGACTACCTGGCATAATGAACAAAGCCAGTATTTTACATAATTATAAATATTTGAAAAATAAACGTTTTTCTTGTCCTAAAATTCCATGTCTGCCATAATATTCACCTCTATGGTCAGATCTTACAATCTCAATTGACCTTCCCAATTGGTTCTCAACTTCATTCTTAAAGAACTTGAATTTCTCAACAACTTTAGACTTTTTTTAAGTAAGAGCACATATCCATAGTAGGAATAGTCATTAATAAATGTCCAAAAAATCTTGAATTACACAATATAATTGTAAAAAGTCCACATATATTCGTATTTTCAAGTTTTAGTAAGCCAAAAGTATGAGTTAACCCTTTTTTCTTTATTTTAGTTAACTTATCCCTGTAATAGTCAACACATATTTTCTGATCATCATAATTTAGAGTTGGGAATCCTTAACCAACCTCATAACTCTATCTTTAGAAATATGGCCTAACCTTTTATGTCATAATATATATGACTTCTCTTTTATCAGGAATCTCTTTTCAGTAACATGTTTGGTAATATATAAAGAAGCATATATATCATCAAGGGAAAGAAATATTTTATATAATCTATATGATAAGAAGGTAGCACTAATATGTTTTGCATTGAAAGATAACTTTACAACTGAATTTTCAAGTACAACTAAAATAGATATAGAGATCAAATTTTGTCTAAAAGACAATATATAGAACGTGTCATACAAAATAAGTTTGAACTCTGTAGCTAAGTTCAAACACGCATCCCCTATAGACACTACATCTACTTCTTTATTATTTCCTACCATTAGTTCTTAACCTTCTTTATTTGGCTTTCTTTTTATCATAAATCCTTACATTGTGGAAGCGACATTTTAGAAGTTCCATTATATAGCCACTAAGAACTTAATGTCGCTATAGCAACATTAGATTCATGTATCATATAGGCCAAGGAGTTACTTAATTATTCAAGTCTTTCTTTTCGGGGTTTGTATTTATGGCATTATAGCTTCCTATATCCCTTCTTTTTACAAAAGAAACATTGTATACTTATACTAATTGGACCCCTAGTTGTGCTAAAATGACCCATATCTTTATGTGGAGGAAGTTTAGATTTCTCATATTTAAACTTATAGGGTTTCACCTTTATCTTTTCCTTGGTTGCTATTAAGGTTTTTATCAACATACTAGGTAATCAGTGCATTTATGTCCCGAGTTTCATCCTGAGAATTGTATGTGGTAACTAGAATACCGAACTCTAATATAAGAGTATTCAAAACTTGGTGCAAATTACAAGCATTAGAAATATAAATATGTAACGCCCTTTGCTTGCTCTGAAAGTGGACCATCCTAATTATGAATTTCCTCACCCCCTACTCTTGTATATCTTATAGAATATAATTACTTTGATAAAGTACCTATTACAACATTAGAAGATACCTTATATCTTTGTGAGATGTTGAGAAAATCCATTGCTATGTTTGTTTTTAGAAGTTTACTCAATAGGTGGTCTAGCATAGATCTCTTTATTCTCAAATAACACATCTTGTTTAACCTTTCACAGGCCACATATGCTCTCTTTTAGCCTCTGAGCTAATAGATGTAGGTGCTAGTGGTCTATCCGTGATCATAGCCATATTATATCTACCATATCCAATGCAAATTCTTTATCTTACGTCCATTTCTTAAAATTGAAACTAATGAGGGTTTCAATTATAACACTATTATTATTCCTAGAAAAGGTGACTGCAAAATTTCTAATATAAATGATCAGCATAAATGTAAGATAACATTGATACTCAAAGCCATAAAATAATGTTTGTACTGAGCATCTTATCATATATATCATGAAATACCTGTGGTGACTACGTTCTCATTATTACCCAAATTGATCTACAAGCACAAGGGACACACGTATTTTATCCTAACATTCTTTCGTATTGACATAAAATATGTGACAACTTACCATTCATAAATGCAAAATCCTTATACACAATCTCATTTTCATAAATTAGTGTCGAAAATGTTAGTAACAAACTTTATTTGAGAGCTCATCGAAAAGAAAATCTCAATTAGAGTGATAATCATGCGATATCGAACAACAAATGCACCATATGAGATACCAAAACCATATGTATCTCTTTTATTTCAAATCAAATGCTTGAAAATTCACTCAATCATGGAATTGATAACATTATTTGATTTTTTTTAAGCCAAACCTTATTTATTACCAATGTAATAAATCCAGAAACATTAAAAACTCACTTTAGAAAATTCACTAGCCTCAAAACCTAACCAAAATAACTTGAGGAATATGTTGTGAATTTTGAGTTTTTTCTATAATTTATTCATGTCACTGTTGTGTATGTCGCAGATGGTGCGCGTAGCAACTCACTCATCTCTAGACTTATTCACCCACCTAAATGTGCATAGAGATGGGTCATCTTAGGCACATATGTCCCACACTTGGCTCCCACATGCGCTAGCTGTTTAATGTGCGTGTATCACATCCACCAGATGTGTCTCATAAGCATCTATGTGCTTCATCCTACTATATTTTGCCCAGTCATTTGAAAAAGCGATTTCTAATGATTTTTCTAATAGTTTTTTTGTCAAAAAATCATCCTAACTATTATTGACCCATTTTTCCACGCAATGCTTATTCAAAATCAATTCAAGCACTTTACACAAGCAAAATATATCACTTTTTCTACTTTCCTTATAAAAAATTAGAAAATAACCGTTCAAATTTATACAATCATAGAACTACTCCAATACCACATGCTAGTCGTAACAAAATTAGTCGTAACAAAAAGTTTAATTATGGACCTATGATCAGCCATGAACTTTTATTAATGGAGAAAATACAAAAAAATACATATTTTGCTATCTATTAAACAATAAACAAGCATCTAAAATGCTTGAGCAAGCTCTCTAAACTTTATATTAACCTTTATGAAATTTATATATCCTTATGCCATTAAGGTCTTTCTGTGTCTTTCTTAATGTGTAGGCCTCTTAATATGTCGAAGAAATTGTACATCCACAAACTTACTTAAGCAGGCAGCAGGAAACCTTTACAGCTATTTATAATAACCTTGTTGGGCCTCTCTACCATAGGTCCAATAAATAATCAACTCATATTGTTAGAGCTCATTTTCCTCTTTAAACTTCAATCCGATTAGTTATATCCTTTACTGGACTTCTTTATTATCTTTAATCCATTCAAATTTGATTTTTTAACCTTAAGTATATATTAAAAAAGCCATGTAACTTGTCTAATTAAAAATCACTAACACCATATGTGGACCAATCCTACAAGGAATATTTGCACCCTTAATCATTCAATAAACTTTCAGTATGCTATAAGGATCTTTCATGACTACTTTTATCTTCTTGAAAAACTTTTATCAACTCTCCATAACATTCAGAAGCATATCTTCCACCTTGTCTGGGAATGAAAACCTTTTGGTTTAAGGGGAAAAAAACTAGCAACTTATGACTTCCATCATAGAAGGCTTTTGATAGAGCACTTTAGATTTCAAATGCAGTAGACAACTGTAAGTAAAACTTTATGCTTTATAGACTCGTGTACATCTTTTTACATTTTGACTCTTAGTGAATCATCTTTCCTATCCATCTTTAGATTCTACAAATGGATTCTCCTTACCATAAATATACAAGAATTCTTCCTCTCGACAAAATGGATCTCCACCAATTATGCTTAAGCATCATAATTGGATTCAATAAGAACAATCCTAGTTTTGAATATGCCTTCAGATTGAACAACAACAAAAATTGACTTTGTTTACGAAGCTTCTATGTGTTTTAAGCACATTTTTTGTTTAAGGTTTTAAAAGAATTTAATATTCAAAGGGCTTGATTCTAACAATAAATTAAAAGAAGTAAGAGAATATTTTTACTCACTCACTAAATGAATCAAAATGTACAATCTGCAATGTAGATGAGGTGGAGTTTAGAAGTCTAATTAGCACTAAGTAAGGAAACTAGAATAAATGACAACAACAACAACAACAACAATACCCAGTAGAAATCCTACTGAGATGTAGAGTCTAGAGAGGTTTAGTAGTATGTATTCTTACCCCTAACTAATAGAGAATATGCTTCCAAATGGCATACATGAGGAGAAGAAGAAGGAGGGAAAAAAAGGGAGAAGGTAATAAAAATAATAACTAAACAAATAGTTAAATAAATAAATAACAAAGAAAGAGGAAAATAATAATAATATAATAATAAATAGAAAATATATATAATATATATAATAAAAATAATAGTACTACCAATAAATAATAATAATAGTAGTAGTAGTAGTAGTAGTAGAAGAAGAAGAAGAAGAAGTGGTCGTCATAGTCATCATAGTAGTAGTAGTAGTGGTAGTAGTATTAGTATTAGTAGTAGTCGTAATAGTAGTAGTAGTGGTGGTAGCGGTCGTAGTAGTAGTGGTGGTAGTGGTAGCGTAGTAGTAGAAGTGGTAATAGTAATCGTAGTCGTAGTAGTAGTAGTCATAGTTATAGTCGTAGTCGTAGTAGTAGTTGTAGTCGTAGTCGTATTCGTGGTGGTGGTAGTAGTAGTAGTAGCATAGTAGTAGAAGTGGTAGTAGTATTCATAGTTGTAGTAGTAGTAGTGGGAGTAGTGGTGGTAATGGTAGTGGTAGTAATAGTAGTGGTAGTAGTTGTAGCAGAAGTAGGAGTAGTAGCAGTAGTCGTAGACGTAGACGTAGACGTAATAGTCGCAGTCGTAGTAATAGTAGTAGTGGGAGTAGTAGTAGCAGTAGTAGTCGTAGTCGTAGTAGTAGTAGTAGTAGCAGCAGCAGCAGTAACAGCAGTAATTGTAGCATTAGCAGTGGTCATATTAGTAGTAGTAGTAGTAGTAGTAGTCGTAGTAGTAGTCATAATAGTAGTAGTATTAGTAGTATTAGTAGTAGTAGTAGTAGGAGGAGGAGGAGGAGGAGGAGGAGGAGGAGTAGGAGTAGGAGTAGTAGTAAGAGTAGTAGGAGTAGTAGGAGTAGTAGTAGTAGTAGTAGTAGTATTA
>JAOQMS010048773.1:0-31043 GCA_027563885.1 Erythroxylum longipes | reverse complement strand
AAATGCAATATGAATCTCATTATTATAATCTCATTATAATTTCATTTGCAATGTACAATTATTCCATGAACTTTATCGTATACATCTAAATATGTACAAGATAAAGAATGCTTTTAAATAATTTGTCACTAAACTACAACCAAAGCGATTGGCTGTAGGGCATAAATCAACAATCTAAACAGTTGTTGACAGATTTGAATGACAATATTTTGCTCTTGTTATAACAATCAAATCACGATGAGAGGCAACGTAAAGAAAATTGCGTTCAACTATTGGTCATAGATAAGTTGAGTTCTTAGATAGAAGTAGTATTTTTATATCCTAATTAAATATTGGCGAAAAAGAAATGAGAGTTGATTTCAAGCGTAATCGTCAAAGGAAATGCCTGACCTATAATAGTGAGTTTTTGGCATAACTTGTGTCTCCCATTCCACCATTCATGTGAAGTACTTGATCAACTGCCATAATGTCTCTTTATAGCTATCTCTGTGTTTCTCTCTCACTCTTTCTTTCTCTTTTGTTCTTGTGATGTGGTTAGGGAAATGCTCCTCTATATATAGACCCAGCTAGCTATTTGCACTAATTAAGATGAAAGCTTAATCATGTTAAGAAATTGCATAACAAGGGTGTGGGGTTTGATAACTTTGTCTATGTAATCATACAACGTAGTAATCTTATAGGCAGTAGACGACAATCTTTGGGTTGTTGGATTAAGGTTGTTGTGTACCATAATTAATGGTTCGTATCTAATCAGCTTATAATGAATTATGCTGAAGTGTAAATGAATACAACTGTAGAAGGATTCGTGGGACGAAGGTTCCACATGTGGCTTTGCATGAATTAAACCACATATTTTTGGAAGTAAATTAAAACACATTTTATGCATGGGTTTCGTGGGATGCAAGTTTATGAATTTGCATTGAATTAAACCATGTGTTTTAGATGACACAACCATCTCAATTAGCTGCAAATCATATCCATCAATCACAAAACAAAAGAACATATAGCAATGAAAGGACCTCAACAATAGAGGAAAAGTAAAAGAAATCACGACAAAATATCCTTCAGAACACTAGTTACGTGATTCTCAAATAGTCTTCATAAGATTGAGTTTTATATTCATACAAACTCTTGTTAAAGATTATCCAAGATAGCATTAAGATTTCAACCTCCAAGTTACATAAAAATTATCGTTACTTCAACCCCAAAAATGACAACTCTTAATCGATAGTCCTGTTATAATCAGTCAATCAAATTCAAGAATTATTCGATCACTTCTTGATCCAATTATCAAATAATTACAAAACTAAATCATAAGATATAAAACGTATATCTTAATACAAATTATTTAATTTGATACTAAATATGAAATTGATTCCCTTTACTATTGATAACAAAATTACACAATATCTTTGGTTCTTCGTATGTGGAAATGCAACTTTTAACCACTTATTTCTTGCATTCATTGCAAAGGAACTCTTACTACTTTAGTTGACAATATTATGCTTGCAATTTCACTTCGCTTCTTAATTAAATAATTTTGGCTAATTTGATAAGACTATCAGCTTAGCTTGAAATTTCACCTAAAAGTAGCACACTCATTGATTGAACTTAATTACAATTCTTTCCAATTTTAAGAAATAAAACCTATCCTATCGACTACTAACTCAAAAATCATGGAGCTATCCCCATTTTTTAGTTAAATGTTAGAGAAGTTATTGTGACATTTGATGATTCTTATTGTTTACCCACCACTTGCTTGCAAGTGCTTCCATCACTACTTATTAACCGGATTACTTCACCGTGGATGATGTAAGCAAACTATCTGACACTATCTAACATGTAGTGACTGTAATATGTAGCACAGACCTTATTACGTACTTAAGATCGGTCATAAAAAGATTAAAAATGAAGGAATACGAAATACTTGATTTCGGTTCCATCTCTTGTTCTGAAGCAGTTTTCAGCCACCAAATGAGCTTCAATCTTCTGAGACCTTTACAAAAAGTATTCATCAATATGTGGTCTAAGCCTTTTTATAGTTTTCTCAATACGCAAGCTCTCTTAACAGTTCGGAGATTCTGTATGCTTGCGATTCATATGAGCAACTGTAGGAGGTCATAAGCTATTTATATAGCTTTCATATCAGGCTTCCCCATCACAAGGCTGATTTGGACTAGGTATAAACTAAAAGGGATCTATTTTCTACCTGAACTTTGACTCATTAATCTAGATCATTTATTGGGCCACTCTATTACCCTTATCTAGATCAAATTACGTAATTTAACTAGTAATTTATTGAAAAACCAAAATTACAATTAATAACTATCTAGTTAAAACTCCAGTTAAAACTCCGGTTAATCCAAATGCAATAAAATTCTTACATTCTATCCTGCAATGCTTTCGATACTAGAAAATATCAAACACATGTGTTATGTATGATACAGGTCCAATATAATCACAAATATCTAATACCTTACTAACATGAATGGGAAAATGGAGTGTGGTACACTACGATGATACCTTTATGATCTAATATATATCATCTTCGTCTATAGGTCTCGATTTCTCTAACTTTATGCTAAAAAGCATGTGCTAAATTGTAGTAGAGAATTCTTGTTTTCTCTCACCGAATGCTAAACAACATTAGAGAAAACCTTTATGCTCTCCAACCGAATGCTAAACAGTATTAGAGAACCTTTATAGGATTAAAACTTATATCCCCTATGTCATATGAAATTTTAAGGATATTGTTAAGTTGTCATTTTTGTACTAATTTTGGGATAAATTTCTTTAATGTGTTGAAATTATTGTGCGAAATTGATGGACTTATTTCGAAATTGTTCTTGGGTGAATTTCAACACTTGAGAGATGAAATTAAATCAAAAAGATGGAAGGAAAGCAAAGATGATCTGAAATTCTAGACTGGCAAAAAAATCAGTGACTAAGCGTGGGCAAGTGCAAGGATAAAGAACATCTGCAGAATTTGTTTTTAAATTCAAATTTGATTCACTCGAGATTTTCATGATCTTAAGAATCAGATTGCTACCTTATAAATGGGGATCTGCAACCTGAATATGGGGGATAGATTATTTGCTGAAGATCACAAAAATGGAGGAAAGATGAAGAGATCGAAAAGCTTAAAAGAAGAGAAATTTTACTGTTCACACAGTAATAGCATTACGAGTAGTTTTAGGTTTCCTGTAGTCTTCCTCTGGTTTTTGATAGCATTCTTAGAGTAGTTTACGTTTCTGCAGTATTTTTCTAAGGATTTTCTTATTTTCTCAGAAAAGACCTGGGATGGAGGCTTTGTATTTTGTTATTTCTTTGTTGATTTTCACTTTCGTCATGAGTAGTTAAATTATTCTTCTTGGTTGAAGGGAACCTCATTATCATCTGGTATGGTGAGATTCTAAATAAAAGTTTCTTTTATTGATGAATATTAAGTGTCCTCCGATTTATTTTTTATGATTGAATTGATTGATTTCTAGGGTGTGAAACTAGGAATTAATTTGTTTATTATAGCTAGATTAGGAAGATATGACATTCAATCTTACTAATCACAAGTAGCAATTAGGATTGCCATCTTTACGTTAGAGTTGGAAATTCTAAGAAGATGCTTAACTAGATTAAATGCATGTCGTCTATGTGTTGTCTTGTTCATTGTTTCTTAGTTGTTAATGCTATTAATCAATTGAACTTAAGTTCGTATCCAAGTTGTTGATTGATAAGAATGTTTAGAATACATGTTTCTACTCATTTAATCTTAAAAGGAAACAACACCCAATGATTGTTTGTTAATGGATTGATTTTTATATCGAGGATCCATATCAGTTCGATAACATCAGTAACCCGAAACCAAGGTTTGTTCACTAAATTTCCATATTTGAATATTTTCGTTATTTTTAAATTCAGCCATTTTAATTTCATTTAAATTACGTTAATTTAATTTTAGCCATTTTAATTTCTTTTAAATTATGTTAAACCAAACCCCCCCCCCCCCATTTTGTTTCAACTCGTTTAACATTTTCCGTTAAAGTTCCTCGTGGGAATGATCTCAACTCTTCACTAACTACATTTTTATTGCTAGAGTTGGTATTAATTTGGTTGCAGGCGACAACAGTACCAAATTTTGGCACTGTTGCTGGGGAACTTTTAAACGGTTTATATATGTTACATGAATAGACAAGACAACTCAACTGCAGTTTGATTCAGAGATTGAGAAGACAGCCAAAAGACTACGAAAATAGACGAAACATCAAAAACAATCACAGAAATCGAAAAGAATGGCTGCGAATCGTTCTCTTCATGAACTAGCCGCGCCCACGGATGCTCAGCAACCCCACTGCATCAACTTTCCAAATTTAGGTGACAACAATACTTTTGAATAAAAATCTAGGTTGATTTATTTATTGCCTATTTTCAGAGGTTTACCGGAAGAGGATCCTTATAAACATTTGAAGGAGTTCGACGTGGTTTGTATAGGTATAAAGCCAACAAATGTGACGCAAGAGCAAATCAAATTGAAAGCATTCCCATTTTCTCTTAGGGATGATACTCAAGATTGGTTGTACTATTCAGCCGGCGAAAACATGCAAACATGAGCTAAAATGAAGAAGCTTTTCTTTGAGAATTATTTTCCAACATCGAGAGCTGCCAACATTCAGAAAGAAATTTGTGACATTCGATAACACACAGGGGAGACTCTTTATGAATATTAGAAAAGATTTAAGAAACCTTGTGCTAGTTGTCCCCATCACCAAATAATTGACTAGTTGTTGATTAAATATTTTTATGAAGGTCTTTTGATCACAAATAGGAGTATGATCGATGCTGTAAGCAGCGGAGCTCTAGTTGATAAAACACTGACAGTCGCAAGGGACGTAATAGAGAATATGGCCTCCAATACACAACAATTCAGAATCTACTCTGGCCATAGCTCCAAACACATTAATGAAGTGAATGTGACAACATTGGAGAAAAGACTGGACGACCTTACATCCTTGGTGCAACAACTTACGGTTACAAAGAAAGAAGAAGCAAAGGTATGTGGACTTTGTTTAATGTTAGGACACCCCACTAACGCATGTCCTATTTTGCAGGAAGAAAATGCAAAATAGGTGAATGATGTAGGAGGTTTTGCTGGCCCAAGTCAGAGAAAATATGACCTATTTTCCAACACCTACAATCTGGGCTAACGAGATCATCCAAATTTAAGTTATGGGAACCCACAAAGATAGCAAAATACAATAAATTTTCAGCAATTTAAACTACCATATGTGCCTAGACGACCCCAACAAATGACATCCATTCCCGAAGGTAAGTTTTCCTTGGAAGATATAGTTCAATCGTTGGCCACTAACACTTTGACGTTTCAGCGGGATACTCAAGCTAGTATCCGAAACCTTGAAAATCAAATGAGCCAAATGGCAACTGCCATTAATAGATTAGAGGCACAAAGTTCTGGAAATTTTCCAGCCTAACTGAAAATCAACCCCAAACGTAGTGCTAAGGCTATCATGCTACGGAGTGGAAAGGAATTGAAGGAATCACCACCGAAAATCTCCCAAGAGAGAAATTGAGGAAGAAGCAAAAAAGGAGGCAACCGGACAACCACAAAAAATGCAGACAAGTCAGAAAAATCTAATTGTGTAGCCCCCTTTTCCTATTCGATTCAATAAGGGAAAGAAGGAGGAGCAAGAGAAGGAAATATGGGACACTTTCAGGAAAGTCCAGGTAAATATTCCTTTACTTGATGCAATGAAATAGATCCCATGTTATGCTAAATTCCTTAAGGAACTTTGCACTTCAAAAAATTAAAATTTGATGAGAAAGTGCAATTGGGGGAGAATGTTTCAACTATTTTGTAGAAGAAAAAGCTTCCACCTAATTGTCAATACCTAGGTATATTCACTATCCTATGTAAAATTGGTGATTTGAGAATTGAAAAAGCTATGTTAGATTTGAGTGCTTCCATAAATGTGATTTCTTATGATGTTTATAAGTCTTTAAATGTGGGACCTCTCAATGAAACTAATGTAGTGATTCAATTAGCGGATCGTTCAAATGCTTATCCAAAGGGTGTGTTAGAGGACGTTTTAGTTCAAGTAGGGGATATGCTTTTTCCAGATGACTTTTATATTTTGTAGATTGGGAGTGACGATGTATCTCTTCAACCCCGATCTTGTTTGGAAGACCATTTCTAAAGACCAGAAGAACAAAAATTGATGTTCATGATGGATCATTAACTATAGAATTTAATGGTGAATTAATTAAATTAAATATATATAATGCCATGAAAATTCCGAATGATGAACAACCTATTGTTTCTATGAATTTTATTGACACATAGGTGCAGGAAAATTCATTATTGAGTCGAAAGGATACACTTGAGACACTTTTTGGAGTTGGGAGACGCTGTATAGCTACTACTACCTAACCACGAATTGGAGATGTCATACCGTAAATTGGAGAAATCTCATCAACTGGAGAGGAAGTTGCCGTATATGGATCTAACACGCAACACCACCAAGCTGCTGACATCTTTGGTCTAACCACCTGTGTTGGAATTGAAGAGTTTACCTAGCCATTTAAAATACATCTTTTTGGGCGAGAAAGACAAGTTACCTGTTATAATTTCTAATAAACTTACTCTTTTACAAGAACAACAATTGGTTCAAGTGTTAAAGGAACACAAAGAAGCTCTCAGTTGGACAGTGGCAGATTTAAAAGGTATAAGTCCCACCATTTGCATGCATCAGATATTGATGGAAGATGAAGCTAAGGAGGTGAGGCAGCCCCAACGTCGGTTAAACCCACCTATGTGGAAGTGGTGAAAAAGGAAATTTTGAAGCTTCTTGACACGGGAATCATTTATCCAATTTCGGATAGCAACTAGGTAAGTCCAATCCAGGTAGCTCCGAAGAAAACTAGAGTAATTGTGGTAGAAAACAATGATGGTGAGTTAACACCTACACATGTTCAAAATGGATGGCGAGTTTGCATAGATTATAGGAAGCTAAATTAGTTTACTAGAAAAGATCATTTTTTGCTTCCGTTTATTGATCAACTGCTTAAAAGACTCGCAGGTAAATCTCACTATTGTTGTTTAGATAGTTATTTAGGGTACCACCAGATTTTTGTTGCACCTAAGGACCAGAAGAAAACAACCTTCACATGTCCATTTGACACCTTTACTTACTGAAGAATGCCATTTAGGTTGTGTAACGCATCGGCGATATTTCAAAGGTGTATGGTAAGTATTTTCTCTAACCTTGTAGAAAATTGTATGGAAGTTTTTATGGACGATTTCACAGTTTATGGAGAGTCTTTTGAAACATGCATTATCAACCTTAAAAAAGTGCTTAAACGTTGCATTGAAACTAGTTTAGTTTTAAATTATGAAAATGTCATTTCATGGTTGATCAAGGCATAAATTTGGGTCATGCGGTTTCTTCTAAAGGTATTGAAGTCGATAAGGCTAAGGTAGATGTTATTCACTCTTTGTCTTACCTTGCGACTATGCGGGAAGTTCATACTTTTCTTGGTCATGCAGGATTCTATCGGTGATTTATCAAGGATTTTTCAAAGATTGTGTAACCCATATATATACTCCTCCAAAAAGACGTGAAGTTTGATTTTGATGAGCCATGCAAGATCACATTCAATGAACTCAAGGAACAACTCACTACAGCTCCGATTATTCAACAGCCAAAATGGGATATTCCATTTGAGCTAATGTGCGATGCTTCAGATTATGCAGTTGGAGTCGTACTGGGTCAAAAGGTGGACAAAGTACCTCATGTTATCTATTATGCTTCCATGACATTTAATGATGCTCAGAAAAATTATTCCATGACGAAGAAAGAGTTTTTGGCTGTAGTTTTTGGGTTGGAAAAGTTTCGGTCCTACTTATGGGTTACGAAGGTGATCATCTATTCAGACCATGCAGCTTAAAATACTTAGTGAATAAGAAAGAAGCAAAGTCAAGATTGATTCGATGGATCTTACTTCTCCAAGAATTCAATTTGGAGGTAAGCGACAAGAAAGGAGCTGAAAATTTAGTGGCCAATCATCTCAGCAGCATCATTCCAACCAATGCATCAGATGACATCCAAGACAAATTTCTAGATGAAAGTCTCTTCGCAATCCAATAAGTAATTCCATGGTATGTTAACATAGTTAATTTCTTAGTAACTAAGTCCTTACCTTATGATTTATCTAGATCTGAAAAAGATAAAATTAAGCGAGGGGCTAAATATTACATCTGGGATGAACCTCATCTTTGGAAATTTTGTATTGACCAGATTGTTAAAAGATGTGTTACAAATGATGAAATTCCTTCAATATTAAATTTTTTTCATTCATCTGTGTGTGGGGGACACTTTAGTCCCAAAAGAATAACTCGAAAAATTCTTGAATGTGGTTTATTTTGGCCTAAGTTATTTTATGATTCTTACATGTTTTACAAGACTTATGATCGTTGTCAAAGAACAGGTAGCTTGGGATCGAGAGATCAAATGCCACTTACTAACATTCTGGTATGTGAAATTTTTGATGTTTGGGGAATAGACTTTATGGGTCCTTTTCCTTCGTCCTTTGGTAAGAATTATATTTTGCTTGCTATAAACTACGTTTCAAAATGGGTTGAAGCTAAGACTACTGTGTTTGACGATGCTAAAACTGTTATAATTTTGTTAAATCTAACATTTTTGTCAGGTTTGGAATGCCTCGAGCTATCATTAGTGATTGAGGGACCCATTTGTGTAACAAGATTTTCGAGGCTTTGATGAAAAGATGTGGTGTCACACACCGAGTTTCTACAACCTATCATCTGCAGACAAGTGGGCAAGCCGAGGTATCCAATCGGGAAATTAAATCAATCTTGGAAAAAGTGGTGAATCCGAATAGGAGGGATTAGAGCTTACGATTGGATGATGCCTTGTGGGCATACCGAACTGCTTACAAAACTCCAATAGGAATATCGCCATACAGGTTAGTTTTCGGTAAACCTTATCACTTACCTATAGAAATAGAACATAGAGCCTATTAGGTTGTGAAGCAGTTAAATATGGACCAGGTGGAGGTTAGTAACAATTGGAAATTGAAATTGCAGGAATTAAAAAAGATTCGTAATGAAGCATACGAAAATGCCAAAATTTATAAGGCAAAAACCAAAGCTTTTTATGATAAAATTATTTCTCAGAAACAATTTTTGATAGGACAAAAAGTTCTTCTTTATCATTCAAAGCTAAAGTTATTTGTAGGAAAATTATGATCTCGTTGGATTGGACCGTTTATTGTTACTAACGTTTTTTCTCATAACGCGGTAGAAATTTAAAGTTTAGATATGTCCAAGGTATTTAAAGTTAATGGACACCATTTGAAGCTATATTATGAACACTCTATAGTCGTGCACGTGGAAGAGATAGAGTTGGTAACCCTAACCTATCTCTAATTAGGTAAGTTGAAGCACACGTCCAATTAACGACTTTAAAGAAGCGCATTTGGGGGCAACCCAAAATTTTCAGGTTCCAATTTCAGTTTTATTTATTCTTAGTAGTTTTCATTTTATTTATTTATTTATTTATTTTAATTTAATTTTGTCAATTGATTTATTTTAGCTACTAATTTAGTTCATTTAGCATTATTCTTTTCATTTTTTGTTATTTTATTTATTTATTTATTTAAAAAATGCAAAAAGAAAAACAAGATTTCCGTTGTGGCGCCATCACCATTTGGTTTCCCCCCAAAAGCTCACTTCTCCCCTATTTCACGAATTGCTCATCCCACTGTCCTTTATCTTGCCAATTTTTGAATAACCATACAAACACCATCGTATTCCTCTCTTCTCATCGAAAACCCTCATTTCTTCCATTGTCTTTACCGCAACTTCACCCACCTTTCTCTAACGCAATAACCCTCCATTACTTAAGCAATTTCGTGTTCTTCTTTTCAATTTCAGGTTTGTCAAGATTGCTAAAATGCCAAGGACGAAAAGTGATTCAAGAAGGGTAGCATCTTCCATTATAAATATGGCAACAGCCCCACCAAACCAATTTGGACACTCGCTTAGCCTCACTTGAACATCGGATGCAAAGAATGGAGCAAAATTTAATGGCATATTAGACAGATCAAGGGTTCCAACCTCTTGACCCACCAACTCCATGACTTCGGACTTTAAAAAAAATAGAGAAGCATTCTTTTTCCCCTTCTTTTATATTTTTGCTTCTTTATTATTATGTTATAACATTGAGGACAATGTTGGACTAGGTATGGGGGAATTGGAATAAATGTGTGTGACTATTTGGCTTTGCCTTTCTTTGATTTTCTTTTTGTTAAATTTTTTATTTAATTTTTTTTTGTTCTTTGCATGCTTGTGTCGTATGTTGAGCCATGAAACTTTGTCGTATTAGTTTGGATGAGATTGAGGGTGTGCATGAAATTAAATTAGGCCATGTGATTCAAAGGTGAACTATGCTGATTAATTGCAATAACTGATCTTATACACTTAGTCAAAGTTTAACATTTGGGTGATTAGGTGATATGTGGAATTAAGGTGAATTCTTGAATTAAACCTCCTGTGAGCGAATTTAAGCCTTAATGAAATCATCTTTATGTCATTCTATTTCTTGTATTATGTGATGCTCCTCTAATCAGGCTTGCCTTCAGAACTTGCATTGAACCAGATTGAATTTGTTTAACTACATGGTTTATGGAAATGATTAAGCCCTTCTTTATTTTAAAACCCTTAGCTTAAATGACCATCGAATAAATTTTTTCCATTGCAACCTCTTTGGGCCTTTAAGTTTGTTGTTTTGAATTAATCACCTTACATTGAAACCAAAAAAAAATCCTTCATCCTTACCTTGTTACAAGTTTAATGAAGTACCAAGTAAGCATTTAATGTCTATAATTTAGGGACTTTTGTTTTGTATTATATTTTGAGATATTTTTAGAGGTACTTCTACTCATGTTGTGTTGATATATGCTACTATTATTGTGTTATACAAAAAAAAGAGAAAAGAAAAAAAAAAGAAAAAAAGAAAAGAAAAAGAAAAGAAAAGAAAAGAAAATCATAAATAAAGTATAGTAGCATTAGTTATTAATGAGTAGTTGTAGTTCATTGTATTTACATGTTTATCTCAGAATTTATAGTTGGTTATCCCTCTTAATTGGTACTTTGTGAATGCTTGTGATTAAACCTTTTCCATTTTTACCTTACCCTTGAACCCAGCCCCATCACAACCCAGAATAAAGTCCTTCTAATCTATGAGCTCATGTAATTCGAATGAATGATAACTGGTGAATTTACAAGCCTATAGTAGTGCAATATGATAGAGGGAGATTTGAAGGAAACACTTTAACCTTAAACACTTGAGTGTAAAGAGGGAAATCTATGAGAAGAATTCACCTTGGTTTCATAATTGCCTTTGAACAAAGAATTTTTAATTTGACTTTGTTTATTTGTATTGGTGAAAAGTGATTATCATGTGTGTTTCAACCTAAGTCTTGCTAGCTCAAGTTTAATGGATTGTGTGTACTTAATCTTATAAAGGGTGAATTGATAAAGTGTAGTGGTTTGGCATATTTGCTCGAGTGCAAGCAAAGGTTTGGTGTGGGGAATTTGTTAAGTTGTCATTTTTGTACTAATTTTGGGATAAATTTCTTTAATGTGTTGAAATTATTGTGCGAAATTGATAAACTTGTTTCTAAATTATTCTCAAGTGAATTTCAACACTTGAGAGATGAAATTGAATAAAAAAGATGCAAGGAAAGCAAAGATGATCCGAAATTCCAGACTGGCAGAAAAATCAGTGATTAATCTTACTAATCACAAGTAGCAATTAGGATTACCATCTTTACGTTAGAGTTGGAAATTCTAAGCAGACGCTTAACTAGATTAAATGCATGTCATACATGTGTTGTCTTATTCATTGGTTTCTTAGTTCTTAATGCTATTAATCAATTGAACTTAAGATCGTATCTAAGTTATTGATTGATAAGAATGTTTAGAATACATGTTTTTACTTATTTAATCTTAAGAGAAAACAACCCCTAATGATTGTTTGTTAATGGATTGATTTTTATATCGGGGATCCATATCAGTTCTATAATGTCAGTAACCTGAAACTAAGGTTTGTTCACTGAATTTCCATATTTGAATTTTTATTTTTAAATTCAGTCATTTAAATTTCATTTAAATTATGTTAGTTTAATTTCAGCCATTTGAATTTCTTTTAAATTACGTTAAACCAAAACCCCCCATTTTTTTCAACTCGTTTAACATTTTTCATTAAAGTTCCTCGTAGGAACTATCTCAACTCTTTACTAACTACATTTTTATTGCTAGAGTTGGTATTAATTTAATTGCAGGCGATAGTAGTACCAGATATCCATATAAACTTTATGTGTTTAATGACATAGGCCCAAAGACAATCTTTATAAATGCCTAATGACCTTTAAAATGCTTAAGATCAACACAAATATTAAGACTTCTACATATATTATGGCTATATACAAAACAACTATTATTGAGGATAAAAATATGATCATCTTTATTAATAAATAATCAAATGTCATAGTACAACAAAATATAAAAACATTTAAGGAGCAAAATACAACGATCTTTAACTACTGCTGCTTAAGGACTTCAACATGCCCATACCGGATACATGTCTAGCAAACACTAGTGTGCGAAGTCGTTTAGTCAACAGATCAGCTAACATCTCCTCAGTCTTAATGTGCTCCACTTCAATGTCACCCTTCTAGATCAACTCCTTGATGGTCAAGTACTTGACCTCCAAATGCTTAGACCCCATGATACTTTTGTTGTTGTTACTAAACAACATTGCAGCAAGATTATCACAGTACAACCGTATGGGTCTAGCAATCAAATCCACAACAGACAACTCAGAAATTAAGTTTCTAAGCTAAACAGCTTGTGTAGCAGCTCCATAACATGCAACAAACTTTGCATGCATGGTCGAGGAAGTAACCAGTGTGCGCTTGACACTCTTCTATGATAGCTCACCATCTACCAACATGAAAATGTATCCTAAAGTGGACTTGCGATTATCTGTACACATAGCAAAATCGAAGTCCATATGTGCTGTGAGGTTCAAATCGTTGACTTTTCTGTATGTCAACGTATAATCCTTGGTACCCTTTAGGTATCTCAACACCCGTTTGACTACATTCCAATATTCCACACCTGGGTTAGCCAGATATCAACCTAACAGTCCAACAGCAAATGCAATGTCCGATCTAATGCATACCTGGGCTTACATCAGGCTACCAACAGCACTAGAATATGGAACATTCCTCATGGCCTCTCTCTCAACCTTATTCTTTGGACACTGTGCCAAAGATAATCTCTCTCCATGAGAGATAGGTGTTATAACAGGTCTACATTCAGCCATATTAAACCTTTGTAGCATACGCTTAATGTATGTGCTTTAGAGGTTCAACGAGTGTTGAGATTTGTCTCAGTGAATCTGTATACTGAGGACAAAAAATGCTTCACCCAAATCCTTCATGTCAAAATGTTTGTCCAGAAGTTACCTAACTTCATGCAACATGGTCAAATCATTAAACGCGAGCAAGATATCAACAACATACAGTAGTATGAAGATTACTTTGCTCCCACTGACCTTATAGTATAAGCATCTTTCGACTTTGTTCTTTATAAAGCCAAATGAGGTCAAAACCTCATCAAACTTTAGGTACCATTGTTTGGAAACTTGCTTTAAACCATATATTGATTTATTCAACTTGCATACCTTTTTAGTTGCATCCTGATCCTGAAATCCTTCAGGCTGCTCTATATAGACCTCCTCGTAAAGGTTAACATGTAGGAACGCGGTCTTAACGTCCATCTGATGTAGCTCCATATCATAATGAGCTACTAATGCCATAATCACTCTAAATGCATCCTTCGAGGATATAGGAGAGAAGGTAACATTGAAGTTAACTCCTTCTCTCTGAGTGAATCCCCTGGCAACTAGACACACCTTAAACTGCTCAATTTGACCCTGTGTGTCCTTCTTAGTCTTAAATAACCACTTGCAACTAACAGGCCTACAATGTTGAGGTAAATCAACAAGCTCCCATACCTTATTATACCCTATAGATTGCATCTCATCCTTCATTCCCACCACCTATTCACATAGGTTTTAAAAACAACTTCTGAAAAAGTAGTTGGATCCACAACATGTCCTATATCATAGTCTTGCTCACCCAGATAGACTATATAATCATATGAGATAATAGGTCACCTCTTTTTGATGGATCTGCGTAACTACACAGGATCTTGTACCTCAGAAACCTCTTCTTGAATAGGAGTAGATTCCTGTGCCTACTTAGGCACGGTACTCGGGCCTTCATCCACTGAAGCTTACTGTGTGAGAGGCAGATACAAAATAATCATAGTATATGTCCTGCTAACTTCTGGAGGATGTGAGGATCCTCCCTCATCATAAACATTGAATTCCAGGAACTTTGCCGTCTGTGATTCCACTATTCTGGCCCCTCCCTCGCTATAGTACAATCTGTAGCCTTTATAGTGGTCGGGATAACCCATTAAATAGTAACGAGTTGAACGAGGTTGCAATTTACTCTCATAAGGATTATACAACCTCACCTCAGCATGGAATCCCCACACATGAATGTGTGCAAGGTTTAGCTTCTAGCCCTTCTAGCTCAAAAAGTGTCTTTAACACTGACTTGCTCGGGACTCTGTTCAAGATATATAAAGTCATCTTAATGGCTTCACCCCAAAGGTATTCGGGAAGTTAGTCCTGCTCTGCATTGACCTCATCATGTCCTTTAGGGTGCGATTATGCCTTTCAGCCACACCATTTTGCTCAGGACTACCTGGCATAGTGAACTGAGCCACTATTCCAACTGATTCCAAATACCTGGCAAACAGAACTTTTCTTGTCCTGTAACCCCATGTTTGCCATAGTATTCCCCTCCTCTATCAGATCTAACAATCTTTATAGATCTTCCCAATTGATTCTCAACTTCAGTCTTGAAGATCTTAAATTTATCAAGAACTCCAGACTTCTCTTTAAGCAAGAACCCATAACCATACCAGAAATAATCATCTATAAATGTCAGGAAGTATCTGGCATTACACAACGTAACTATATAGGGACCACTAACATCCGTATGTATGAGGTCCAATAAGCCTAAAGCACGAGTTGCTTTCTTGTTTATCTTAGTCAACTTGCTCCTACAACAATCGACACATGTCTCCAAATCACTAAAGTCCAGAGTTGAGAGAATGTTATCCCTTATCAGTCTCTCAAACATTCTCCCAACTCTCTCCCTGGAAATGTGGCCAAGGCATTTATGCCACACTATATAGTGTGTGTCTTACTCCTAGTGAGATGTATGCCTCTTCTTTTGTTGCCGAACCTGTTACTCGAAAGAGGATGGTACGCAAACCCAAAATATGGCACGGGTAGATAGAGGACATGTGGCGGCGCGTGAGCTGCACAGTAGCCATGCATCTAATGCGTGGGCCTGTCACGCTTTTTCCACCCGCAGACGCATGGCTACTGTACATTGCAGGCGCCGTCACATGTCCTCCATCCGCCCGTGCCACACGCGCTCACATACCCACACCCATGGGAGCGTAGGCCACATCCTACAGGTGTGACGCACGTGCGACGCATTGCGCTCTACGTGAAGAGACCTGGTGCACATGATTGGTGCGTGCGTACCGTCTACTCCCGTCCACTTGGGCACTCCTTCGATGCTGAAGGTGATCTTTGGCATCCCAGAATCCTTTTTTTTTTCTCCGTTTGGCCTGTTTTTGACCTGTTTTCTACAACTAGCCTTATACATACAACTTCAACAGCTAATGTCGATATGTTATGGTGAAAAAAAAGAAAATTTTCATAAATTCCTATAAACCTATCCCGGGTATTTTTGGGTCAGTTTTCAGGTCAAGAAAAATTTTAAAGTGATTTTCTAATTTTCTTGGTTTATTACATTGGTAATTGGATTCCAGAAAAGTTTTCAAAGCATTTTTAAAGCTGATTTTGAGTTCATTTTCATACTCCGAACTGCACATAAGGGAGACACTTAAGGTTTTATGTCTCATGTGGTAGATTCGGTATTCAAAAAAGTAAGATGGACACTCTTATTGATCATTTTAAAATAAAAATCTCAAATAAAGTTTAAAGACAATGTTTTCAGTTTTTTATGTGATTATTTGACTGTACATTTAGTTTTGCATTTATAATTAATTTTCACATACATTATGCCCATATAGAATGTGAGGATGACATAAAGCTGTATCCCTTGTGTTTGTGATATTTTTTGGGTACTGATAAGATTGTAGTCACCATAGTAGGCTTTCGAGTCAGTATTTGGATTGTACCACTAGCATGTTTGGGGATGTCTCTAGTCTCATATTCAGTCATTCTGCCCACAAGTGTTGAACTTATATGCGATTTTGAGATGTACATAAAAGTATTAGATGTAAGAAGATCGTTACTTAAATGATCTATTCACCCACAGGTGGTAGTGTCATGAGAGTTAATGGTTTGTACTTTGATCACTTTTATGTGGAGGTCCAATTGCATATATTATGTATTTAGCCTACAGGTGTTTCATAATATGTGCAATCAGATGCTCTATACAAATATTATTTTAATGCTTTAAAGTATCACCGTTATCCTGCATTTATATTAATTTTGACATTGCCTTTTCTATTTTTCAGTCACCTTTTCGGTCAACAACAATGTTGTCACCATTGAAACCTAGAATGGTTTCAACTTTAGGAAGTGGAAGAAAGATATGGAGTTCGCGTTAGAGATGGCAAACTTTAGCATGGCCATGCACATTGAGCGACCTCCCCCACTTACAGATGTTAACTCAGAAGCTGACAAAGTAGCTGTGGCAACCCGGGAAAGGTCAAATAGGATGTGTTATTTGATCATTAACAGGTCGATATCGGATCATCTGTTAAGTGGACTGGCAGACACAACCGTAGCGCAGGAGTTCATGGATAGTATATCCCAGAGATACGAGGTCTCTTCTGATGCTAAGCAGAGTGCCTTGATTAAGGAAATTTTCTCCATGAGGTACACTAGAGAGGAAGGCGTACGGGAGTATATCATTTGGATGGTGCACCTTCAGAGCAGGCTGAAGGCACTGGATATACCGATCACTAACTTGCTGATAGTGCATCAGGCATTGAACACTCTTCCTCAGGAGTTTGAGATGTTGGCCACTTCCTACATCTCATATGATGAGAACTAGGACATCAATGCATTGATTTCCCAGTGTGTTGCAACTTGCAACAGAGGAGAAGATCAAGAGCTCTCCTTATTCAGCTATGTATGCAGCTGCGAAGGGGAAGGGGAAGGGGAAGGCTAAACCCCGGTAGTCTAAGGGCAAAGGTAAGGGTAAGATATCCAAACCCTCTCCTCAGATTAAAAGCGGGCAGTTGAGCATTGCAAAGGGCCCACATGACCTTAAGAGCATGAGATGCTTTTTCTGTAAGAAGAAGGGGCACAAGAAGTCTGACTGCCTAAAGCACAAGATTTGGAAGGTCAAACAAGAGCTATCGGGTAACTCATCGGCCTTTATGATTCATGAACCCAATGTGGCTATAACCATATCAAGTTCTTGGTGGTTATATAGTGGAGCTTCGAACCATGTTGCTTCCACGATGCAGGGGTTCATATTCAGGAGAAGGCTGACTAGAGGAGAGTAGAAGCTGATGGTCGGGAACAATGATTGTAAGACAAAATTGCCTTTGAGGGCAAGTTTGTAATTTTCCCTTAAAGTGGACAGTTAGTAATTGTAATTTTGGTTTTTCAATAAATTACCCGTTAAATTACATAATTTGATCTGGATAAGGGTAATAAAGTGGCCAAATAAATGATCTAAATTAATAGGTCGAAGTTTGGGTGGAAAATGGATCCCTTTTGGTTTGGATCTGGTTCATATCAGCCTTGTGATAGGAAGCCAAATATGGAAGCTACATAAATAGGTTATGGTCTCCTACGGTTGCTCACATCAATCGCAAGCATACAGAATCTCTGACCTATTAAAAGAGCTTGCGTATTGAGAAAACTGTAGAAAGGCCTAGAACACGTGCCGATAAATACTTTCCGAAAAGGTCCCGGGAGATTAGAGCTCATTTGGTAGCCGAAAACTGCTTTGGAACAAGAGATAAAACTAAAATCAGGTATTCTGCATTTCTTCGTTTTTAATCCTTTTGTGACCGATCCTGGGTACGTAATAAGCTCTGATACCACGAGTTGTATCATATCACGAGTTGTCTCTACAACCCATCTATCACAGTTCCCGTGTGGTAGATTCTGCATTTCACCTAGAATTGATGATGGGAAAAAACAAATAAAAAGGTTACGATTACTCTCTCATGCAAATTTGATGTGGTCAATATATTCCGTTCCTTTGCATTTCTTGCACTCTTATAGCTTCTTTTACAAAACCATCACGGCGAAATTTATACAGATACTGAGGAGAATCTTCAACCTCAAAGAAATTTAAGAGCCGCCCATAAATCCTCCACCGTGTCTAATATGCAAAATATCACTGCTATATCAAAAAAGATAACAGTTAAATCTCTACTATTTTTTAAAAATTTTTAATTTTTAATTTTTAAAATTCTTAAATTTTTTAATTTGAAATTTTCTAAAATTACTTCTTTTTGCCTTCTATTAAAAAATAGTAATGAAATACATGTAGTATGAATATCAAACATAGATTAGTCAAATACTATTTACATCATGATTCAACTTAAGTTTTAAACTTGAACTAAACTAATTAAATTCGACTCAAATTAATTTATAATAATTATTTTAAATCATGAATTTAATTAGTTTTTGTCGAGTTTAAGAGCTAAGTTAAATTATCATGTTAGTGACATAAATTAGTCTATGGTTAATGTTTATATTATCTGCATTTTATTGTTGTTTTTTAATCAAAATCCAAAAGAAGAATTTTTTCGAAAAAATGAAATTTAAAAACGAGATTTTTCAAAATTTTAAATATTAGAGAATTTTTTAAAAAGAATTTTTAAACTAAGAAGTATAATTCTTTTTAGTATCGAAAAAAGATAACATATTCAAAAGTATATAATCTTTTTAAATTTTTTTAATTCAGTGCCCAAGAAATTTAAATTTCTAATTGAATAATTAACCTTTTAAAACGTTAATAATTTAGTTTAAAAGTTATTTTTAATTATGTGATATGTCTACTAAATATTACGTAAATATTCATTTATTTAATCACATCAATGAAGACTAAAGTTTTAAATTGAATTATTAAAATTTCAAAAGGTTGATTATTCAATTGAAAATTTTAAAATTTTAAACTCTAAATTTTAAGAATTTAAAATTTTTGGCCCTTTAACAAGTTGTATATTTTCATATGATTTCATTCCTCTCTAGAATTTTGTCTATCTCCTAAAAGCTTAAATCTTCAATAATTTTTTCATTCACACAAAGATACACTATTTTCTTTTTATATAAGAATCTTGTGTATTAGAAAGCCTCAAACTTATGATTTTGTTTGAGTAGTTTAAATCTCTGGAAGGCATGTCTTAAAAATTGATGATTGTTGAGAAATATAGAACTTGTATTTTAGATCTTATATATATATATATATAATGTTGAGAAAAAAAAGAACTTGTATTTAAGATCTTAATTATATAAAAAATATTTTGTCTACCTTTTATCTCTATTAAAGATCTGTTTTATCATACGACGAGTTGTCTCTGCAACCTATCTATGACACTCCCCATGTGGTAGATGCTGCATTTTACCTAGAATTGATGATGGGAAAGAAACATTCAAAAGGGTTACGATTGCTCTGTCATGCAAATTTCTTGTGGTCGATATATTCCGTTTCTTTGCATAATTCTTGTACTCTTATGGCTTCTTTTACAAAACCATCACGACGAAATTTATGCAGTTACCGAGGAGAATCTTCAACTCAAACAAACAAGCCAAAGCAAAAAGCTGAAAAACTATGAGTAAACTCAAATGACAATCAAAATTTTAAGGTCCTTGATTCAATGTTTCTATATATTTTTATTATATTTTATTAAATCTCATCTACATATTTATATAAGGTCTATATAAATATATGGATAAAATTAAATGACACAAAATTGGAAAATCGTAATTGAAATAGAGAATTTCATTGTGTCGATGATGTCAAAAATATTATTTAGCTGGGGCATTCCCTTCTCGGTTAAAAATTGAAATATTTAAATCTTATTTCTGTAGGACACATAGACACTTAAATTAATTAATAAAATTTTATGTTAAAATTAAAAAGTAATTAAATAAATATTTTTAAATTATTGTATATTATAAGAATTAGATAGAGAAGATGAGTTATATGATTATAATTCTTTTGGTAAGGTTTATATGATTTATTTAATTTAATTAGACCATATTCTATATACATATTTTCTTAGTATTCCTTTTCTCTTGATTCTTTTTGGCCATTAGCACAAAATGTAGTTATGCATTCTTTTCTATATATTTATGAAAAACAATAACGAGTTAATAAATAACTGACGTAATTTTTAGTTAAATGATGAAATATTCCAGCTTCAAATATCCAAAAAGTAATCCTCTATGTACGAAAATTTATGCAATAGTTTGTAATAGATAGAAAACAATTTACGCAAATGATTATTATCATGATTAATGAATAGATACCATATCTGTACTAAGTTTAGTGATTATTTATTCATGTTTCACTAGAGAGGGAGATTAATGACCTTAATGTCAAAGATAAGTAATTTCCATATGTTTAGTTTGATTGTTCATCGCCGCCATTTTTTAATATACGTACGAAATGTCACTTCGAGTTTGGAACATCATGATGAAATGTGAAAACTTGGAAGTAAAATATACACACAATGACGAATATAGGACAACCTCTGTTCCATTAATTTAGCCTATATGTACATATCACTGTACGGAGTCATCTTGACTTCATTTGCATCCACCAAAGTATGAATGCACAAAGTTACATAAACTATCGAATTGCTTTGCTTTGAGGATTTTTTCTAATCCAGCAATAATGGTGGAGTTTAGATCCCTTATCCTAACTTATATATATTTATCTACACCAGAGTCTTTTTTTGGAAAAGTTAAAGGAATTTTTACTATGGTTAAAACTATATCTACATTATAAGGAGTTCAAAGCACTAAGCCTATCATGATATTTACAATATGATTAAAACAACTCCCTAAATAAGGCAATATATTTGCCTAGAAGATAACTCACAAAAAGAACCACTAAAGACACTATTTATACTTCATGGCCATGGAAAGAGTAAATTGAAACGTTGTATGGCAAAATACTATGCTTTGTTAACCCCCGGTGTTAGTATTTGAGATTTTTCTTTCTCTTCCTTAAATTGAAACGTTGTATGGCAAGATACTGTTCTTCCTTACTGACTTTCTTTTTGCAGGTTTGGACTACACACAAAAATCTCCTGGAATGTCATAGATTTGGGCTACAGCTGATGGAGAATCACATTCCTTTGCTTCTAAATGTAAACTATGTTCCCAAGGAAAACTATTGTCACATAAGCAAAATAATTATAATTCAATGCCAAGACGTGCTCTGCCCTAGGATGTTCTGCAATGTGAGAGATGATAACCCTAATCCCTTGACTTGCCATGTAGTTATCACTAGATTTTACTTGTTCTTCAGACTCCAGCCTAGCCTTAGAGGTCTCATTTTGCCGAATAGTTGCTACTGAAGTTAACATGTTGGCCCAATTTGTGTGACATTGCTCCAAATATTGTGAGTTGAAGTGTTCCAGGTCAGTATCTAGATGCTCCACATTGTTTGCACTAGATTTGTCCATAACTGTCTGTGTTGGCAATGCATCGACAATATGATGAGTAACTTCCACAACCATCTTAGTTCTTGGTTCCTCAGTGATTTGTATTTGGTCTGAACATTTGCAATTGACTGGCCCTTTCTCATTCTCTACAGAAACTCTAGCCATCTTACTTTGCATTACATCAATAGTACTAGCATACTTTGCCAACTTTAGACTCTATATAGAGATTATATGATCTATTGTTTGTTCCTTCTTAGAAAAAGGATCACCCTTGTTTTGGCTATCAACCACTTTAGGATGCTCCCTTGTGTCCCTCTCGGTTGGAGGAATTTGTGTAGGCTGCTCATGAACCTTCTACTGAACTCTAGTATTAACTCCTCTTGCCAACCAGTTTTATACCTCTTCCCAGTTGGAACCCATTTCTTGCTAGGATTGTGTGGCTTCCAAGGGTAGGATAGTTGTATTTCTTCTTTCACCCTCTCCCCAAATTCACTAATTAGGTGCATAATTGAAAGACAATCTGGTAGTTTATCCTTTCGAATCACTTCTATGCATATTTTTACATATCCTATCCTATCTGCACATGATGTTTGTGCATCTATACCTAATGGTTTACTGAAGGAGCTAGCAAGAAAATTTAACCCTATACAGTCCACAATTCAAGCGGTAGGTTATGGAAATGGACCCAAATTAGAAAAACTTCAACACATTCCCTATTAAATGCAATCCCTAGCTTCCACCTCTATAGGAACATAGGTTATCCCCAAATATACCAAGGATCCATTCTAATTATTTCATCCAGATTACCATTTGAAGCAAATTTAAAAATAATCATGCCATCATCAGTGAGTAGAGTTTTCTCCAAACCTTGTTTACTCCACTGTGCACTAGCCCAGGCCTTGATAATTAGAAATGCAGAATGTTTGCTTTAGAAGGATCCCACTAATGTGTTCGACCATGCTTTTTCCCCTACTTGCAGGAGTTAGCTTTAAGATGCTGACTTGGAATCACTAGTCCGAGGCACATCACTCAGTGCTTAACCTGACACAATGTCCAATGCTAAGCACGGATGGATCAGTCTCTAAATCTCAACACCAGATCACCTGTCTCACTAACACTGGTCCTATTCTATTACTCAATTAAAATGTTGATGTTTTTAATGTTTTAACTAAACCAAACGTCCCAAGGCTTCAGCTTACTTCGCATGAGCCAAGCTGATTCGTCGTCTTTCTTTTATTTTTCTTCCCACCTCAACTCTTTCCTTCTCTTTTGGGTTGGACCTTATGTTGGTGGAACTAAAATTGTTTGCTCTATGCACCAGCATTAAGATTTTAAGACATTATTTACAGTGCAATACATACAATACAAAGCTTTAAGATGCTGACTTGGAATCACTAGTCCGAGGCACATCATTCAGTGCTTAACCTGACACAATGTCCAATGCTGAGCATGGATGGATCAGTCTCTAAATCTCAACACCAGATCACCTGTCTCACTAACACTGGTCCTATTCTATTCCTCAATTAAAATGTTGATGTTTTTAATGTTTTAACTAAACCAAACGTCCCAAGGCTTCAGCTTACTTCGCATGAGCCAAGCTGATTCGTCGTCTTTCTTTTATTTTTCTTCCCACCTCAACTCTTTCCTTCTCTTTTGGGTTATTTCATGGAACATCTCCATCCTAGATAGAGCTTTGGGGATCTCCATCATTTATGACATCAAGGTAATGCTTCATTTGGACCTTATGTTGGTGGAACTGAAATTGTTTGCTCTATACACCAGCAGTCAGGGAAGACCTATAGGTCATAGAGACTCTAGAGATATCAACATCAACGCCATCTCTAGGTTTAGTTCTCTGTGCAAATCCACACGAGAGAGTGAGGAACTCCTCCGCAACTTGTGTAAGCGACTCAACATCATCAGTAGTAGCAGAAAACAATACCATAGACACTGCTATGGAGCTCACATGGGTTGTCCTCTGGCTTCTCTCGTCAAATTTGAAATTAGGTATCGCTCTCACCATTACCTTCTCTGCCCCTCATTTTCAGATCTGGAACCTTGCCTTAGATCTAAATAATCCTCGCCATCTATCGGTTACCTAAGATTTGGAGCCTTGCTGATAGTTGCCTCCTATTGATGATAATGTCGATGAGAATGATGATGACCCTCAGATCTGGAGTGTCTCAGATCTGGAAAGTGGGTGGCACAATGAGTTGGTGGTAACACCTTCGTTTCCTTTTCTCTCTCTTCGGCCCACTTCTCTGACCATTGTCTTTCTCACTTTACATTGTTTTCTTATCGTATTGCCATAATATGCTTCATTTTGACACTTTCGCCCAATAGCGAAAGTAATTCTACATTACGAAATAATATAAAAACGAACTCCACTCATAAAAAAAAATTATCCTTATCCCCTAGTCCTGAAGGAAAGGTCTTTATTTGATTAAAAGTTTCCTATATTTTTATAATTAGTTTTATAATTAGAATGAATTTAGAAGAATGAGACCTATTATGAGACATACAATGCATTACAGACGTATGATCATTACGCTTCAACCGGGTTATTCTATTCCACCTCTTAGAAAGAAAAAAACTTAAATCAAAATACTTAATAGCATGGCGATACATTTATATAAAACTTCTACCCCGAGCACACGCAATGGAACCGTAGACAGTCAAGTGAAATCCAATACATGAAAAAATTTGATCTATGGACAGCAGGGAAAATGGAATTTCCACAACGACAGCAAACCCCTCTGATATTATTTAAGAATACAAATTCTTGTTGTACCTAATAAATTGATTTTGGTTGGAATTCTTTCCAGAAAAAAGAAAATGATTCTGTTGATATAGTCGAGCGATTAAACGTTTTACAATTCTTTTATACCATGACCAATGCCCCAGTTAGTCCTATACATGTGACCTGCTATCAAGAAAAGAATTGCAATAGCTAAATGATGGTGTGCAATATCAGTCAGCCATAGACCCCCAATTACTGGATCTAATCCTCCGCAAAAAGTAAGAAATTCTGAATATTTTGACCAATTTAAGGTGAAAAATGGAATTGCTCCCTCAGCCCATTGTCACTATTTGTGAAGTGCTTAAAGATAATAAATTCAATCTTAGTCAAATTACCAAGGACGAGTTACTGGCTATTGATAAAAACTACTCTTATGTATCAACCAGCAAGGACTCTATAATATGCACAAACCATCCCATAACATTTTGTCTAATTCATCTTGCAAGCATCTATTGAAAAATAGAGCTCTTAAAGTGTACTGGCACAAGTTAATTTGGTTTCATGTACCAATCCGAAGCTACCATTCATCCTCTGGCTAGCTATCAATGAAAGGCTCTCCATTTCAATACAATCATAGGTCTACAATTGCACGATCATTTTATGATATAGAGAAACACTAAGTGTCAAATTCACAATTTAATTAAGAAGCAAAAAATGAATCCTTTAGGATTAAACTTAAATAAATATCTAACAACTAGTGCTAAACAAATTGTTTAAAAAATATTTAATTTCTCTTTTTGGCGTTCCCGCGTATTGGTAGACCAGAAACAAAAAGAAAGGAAAAGGAAAAGGCATCGACCTCGCTAAAGCTAGAATAGAGCCGATTGATACACATAAAAATTGGATTTTATTAAAACGTCATATTGTGGTTGATTAAGGTTGGAACAGATTTATTGAAACCATCTATTTCTTTTGAAGAATTAAAATAAAAGCTACTTTGTTTTTTCATCACAATCAATAAAGTGTTATTGTATGGAAATCAAGTTTGAATGTGATATAAAAGAGACATAACTTAACACATAAGAATTTACATGAAAAACTCAACCCATCTCTTTAAAGTATTAGACTATACAACATAAAGTCTATTTTTTACAGAAAAACATGTACTTTGGTTTCATAGTTGAACAAAAATTAGATTAAAATATACAGAATATAACTACGTTCATGAGCAATGGATAATGGTACTAATGTAGGCTTGGCTTGCAGCATCAATGTCTGTGCTCATGAGACCAAATCTTATTCTTACCAAGATCCACAGAGTTGGAATAGACTAATTGATATACAAGATCTGAACCCATCTCAAAAACCTCAAGTCTATTCATAAAGCAGCACTTGACCCAGAAAATCCATTATGTAGAGCGAATCGTACCTTGAAGACAATCTAACATCGCCAAATGTCAAAGGCTTAATTCCTTTTGAAAACTAAAACACACCAAAGATTGAACGAACAATCAAAAAAATGCCAACGTACACGATAATTATAAATAATCTTTGCAGTTATTTTTCCTACTGCATGGGGACTGAAAACTGAATTGGGTGCTCAAACCTGTCAGTTATTAAAAAACAAAGCTAAATAGAATTAGAAGAAGCTCTCAAGTGACCAAACTAATGAAGTAGCTTGTGTCATGAAAATGAAAAATGAATCAGATTAGCATGAAAGTAATTGCCGATTAAGAAGCATTGAAGTTATGCAACTGTAATGTCAAATTTATTTTCTGTTGATATGAGAAATGTACAAGTGTACAAAATTAATGTTTACACAGCTAAATGCTTGAAACATGAGTTAGGACTCATAAACAAGTATAATCAATCAAGGATAAACCACATTTGAACCATTTATAGGCAATCAACAAAATGTGAACTTAAGCTGAAATTTGGGTAGACCAAATGAACAGTAACCAACTAACTTTGAAAAATCATAACTTGAGCTACAGACCTCAGAATTTAGTGATTCAAGTTTCTATCTCTTCCCCTTGATGAGCTATTTATGCTTACCAAATATCATAGGAAGAGGAGGTTTATACTAAAAGTTATGTCATGCAAAAAGGGGTTATCTCCTAGAGGTGACCTGAAATGTGCACCAACTTCAGAGAATAAAATGTACTAATTGGCAACGAATTATGGGGTAAGAAAGGTTCTGAAAAATCATAGAGGTTAATAGTTTTGGAAACTGTCTGATTTTACGTGGTCGTCTCTTGCACAAATAAAAATAAAAATCAATCAAAAGAAAAATAACAAATGACACCAGAAATTTGGTAACGCAGTTCGGCACTCCTTGCCCATATCTGCGGGGCCCTCACCCATACGTTCACCAAAGTACAATAGATTTACCCAAGACTTTACTAAGTCGACGCCACTCAACCTATGATACTATCTGTCAACCTCACTTCCCGTGAAAGATTTTCACACCTAATAACACGAGCGACTTGTGTTAACCTCATCAAAGGATTTTTCTCTACTACTCTTAATGAAAGACAATTAATAAAAATAACACAGGTGATTAATCTATTAAGAAAAGAACAACAATACACTTAAGATTAAAAAAAAAGAAAAGAACAACTTCCCAAAAAATTAGCTCCACTAAAATAAATCTGAAAGTTGTCGCAACAAACTATGGACTGATTTTTGCAAACTCCAACATTAACTTACAAAAACTTCTGCAGAAATCATAGCTGCAAGAACACCCAATCAATGAAAACACATCAAAGAAGAATGCAACACAAAACCATTCAGCCCAGGTGACGTGATCCATAGAAATTCTAGTACAAAGATAATTAGGTGATTGGCGCAATTCCCAAAAGAAAAATACAACATAGATTACGTCATATGCCTACCTTCAGCTGTTCACAGAATTTTAATTAACACATAGTCACGCCCAAAACTTCCAGCCAATCAACCCAAACCTCACCAAGTAAAATAACTTTATTTGCAAGAGCTAGGTCACGCCAATATAAACACACCTTCAGTTGCATTTCAAAAATCCTAATCACGTATACTATATTGTTAACATCATTTGCAGATTCACTTTTTGCACCTAATAGGGACTTACACGATACTTCCTTGAAAAGCGACACACGTATACACAAAACCACCTAATTCACCTTTTTGCCAAGATAGAGACATACACAACTCTACCGTTGAAGGCCCACACACACATAAAAACGTAAAGACAAATTTCTGGATCCTTATCACCAAAAATCTAGTAATACTATATAGCCAACGTGATCCTCATCCCAAAAATCCAACAGTACTATATATCCATATTTTCACCACACGACACCAATATACCTTCGACTCTTTTTCCCAAAATCAACCAACACTTACATAAAGAAATTTTCATAAATGCCCTTCAGCCCACATGGCCATAATCAATCAAACCTGTAATCAAGATACACATCAATTAGAGATAGAACTTTATCACAACTAGAAGATTATCCCCAATAGCTTTTTGAATCCAATTCAAACAAAGATACATGATTAGCTATCATCATCCAATTAATATCTTATAGGTATAATTAGTAAAGAATGCCAAAACTAATTACTTAGATATATAACATATATCCTAACAATCTCACCCTTTTTGGCATTGTTTGTCACAAATAAGAAACTCCCCCTGAATAACATAATTGAACATATAAGTTTCAAAATTCATATAAACTCCCCCTTAATCCAACATAAAGTTCCAAAGAACATCCATAGAAACAATAATCTAATCATCCAAATTTCTTCCTCTTAGGACAAAAAGATTCCAAAAAAAAAGCAAGACGAATAGTCACGCATATACCTTGAAATCTACCCCTGAATGGAACAGTCACCATAAACAATCTAATAACCCCTCCTTGGTACAACAGTGTCAAAATGCAAAATGCTTTTAACACAATCAATCTCAAAGAATAAAGAAACATAAAAATCAACAGTTGGTGCAGCGGAAGAATCATACGCACACCAAGACGACAATTTACCACCATTCAAAGCACCGAGAGATATGCCTGAAAGAAAGAGAGATACCCAAGAGAGAGACCCATATTGATGAGAGAACTGACGAGTCTTCGGTAGAGCGAAATAAAGTCACAATGCAAACTACTAAAAAGATAAGATGACAATGGCAACATAAAAATTAAAGAAGAACTAAAGAAGACAATTTTTTAACTTTTCTTTTCTTTTTCCTTTTTTAATAAAAAACCTCAAACCATACTTCAAAAATGTAGAGCACACAGTCCCTATGCCCTCGAATAAATTCAAACCTGAGCTTATTCCTCTTCACATTATCTTTATCATCAATTGTCTGGTTAATTTCTTCATCTGAAGTAACTTACTTATCCTCAGTCTGAGCAATTGCTTTAAAAGCAGTAACTAATTGTGAATCTATACACTTTCTTGTTTTTCCTTCACTGGTCTTTGTACTTGCACTTTACCCTTTCTAACCCAAGAGTACTTCGGTAATATGGGTTATTGCTGGAAATTTAATGGAGAGTGTCTAGATTTTCGATTTTGACCCCTTTGAAACATAATTTGTAACATCTTATAACATCTCAGCCTTATGTGCCCGATAACTCCACAAAAATGACATGTGGGTATGAATCTTTGAATCTTTCTCGATGTTTCTTCTTCTCGGACAGATCTAGACATATCATTTTTCTCCTCATTCACCTTAGAGCATTCTCCCCTATAACTAATGCCTTGAAGATTTCCTTTAACCTTACCAATTTCCATTAATTTGTCTAGTTTTTCTATGCCTCCATTCAACATTCTCAATCCCTTTTTGGTACTTACTAATCTCATTCTAGCTTCGCCAAGCTCATCTAATGCCAACTTCAATTTCTTTTCTAACCCTTGGATGGTGTTCTTCATGGAGAGATTTTCTTCCTTCAATCTTTCATTCTTTCTACACGTTTTCACCTATTTTTCATAGATAGCTTAGTAAGTCTCATAAATATTTCTCATTTCTATCATCTAGGTCACTTTCATCACTGTTATAATCTGATGTTGGGTCTTGAGCTGAGTTATTTATGTTTTTGTGGAAATTTTTCGATTTCCCCCCTTTTACGTCTTCAGTTGCTTCCTTTTCAGTTACTGTTAAGCAAGTAACTGGACTTTGGCTATACAAAGGTACTAAACCATAACTATTAGCAATTTCTTCTTCACTACCGCATCACTCTCGAATTCATTCTCACTCCAAGTACTAGTAAATGATTTTCCTTTTCTCTTCTTCAAAGTGTTAGCACATTCAGCTTGAACGTGCCTGAAGCCTTGACACTCATAACATTGGATTCTCTTCACCTTCCTTTCACCCTTTTCAGCTTTGGCTTGGTACTTTAAGTTGATACTCGATGAACTCCTACCATGTTATCTGAATTCGGGTTTGTCCTTTTTCATTCTTTTTAACCACTTAGTGAACTCTCGTATTAGTAGCTCCATATTTCATTCTCATCAAATTCACCTTCTATATCATTCACACCTTTTCCAGTTTCAACCTATAATGCCAATCCTTTGCTTCTTTCTTGCTTACCCCTTAAAAGATTCATTTTGAAATTTGTAAGAATTCCAATTACCTTCTCCGATAATAGATCATTAATGTCGTGGGCCTCCTCTAGCCGTAATTTTTGGAAAATAAATCTTAGAGGTAGTGATCTTAACATCTTCTTTATTAGTTTTAGATCGGAATATTTCTTTCTGAGTTGATGTGCCTGATTTGCTATATCTCGAAATCTTTCATGAAAGTCCCCAATAGTCTCATTTTCATCCATCTTCAATTCTTCAAATCTCACAGCTAACATCTGTAATTTTAATGCTATCACAGATTTGGACAGTTCATGAATAGTTTGCAAAGCATCACATGCTTCTTTAGCCAATTCACAGGCTGATATCATTGAGAAACGTCCTTCATCAAGAGTACTAAAAATCGCATGCATTGCTTGTGAGTTTCTAAGTGCCCTCTCTTCTTCGGCTCTTGTCCATTGAGATGGATCTTTTAGAACTATCTCTCCCTTATCGTCAGTAATCATCATATATGTCCAATCATATATCACCGAGTTCCATACTCTTATTCCCTGTGCCTGAGTAAAGATCTTCATCTTTGATTTCCATGCAGGATAATTGGAACTGTCCAATAACGGTAGCCAGATAATTGATGCTCCTTCTCTGATAATCATGTTCGCGAAACTAGGATCTACACCAACTTTCTATCAAGTTTTGAAATGGTGACCCTGTTAAGTCATTTAAATTGCTTTTATTTTGGACTTAATTTTGGTTGATGTGTTGAAATTGATATCCGAAATTGATGGAATTACTTTATAATTGTTTACAAATGGTTTTCAACACTCTAAGGATGAAATAAGATCAAAAAGATGCAAAAGAAGGAAAGAAATCTGAAATCCCCAATTT
>JAOQMS010048746.1:0-31058 GCA_027563885.1 Erythroxylum longipes | reverse complement strand
CAAAACTGTAACTGAAGAAGATAAAGTTACATGTAAATACACTTGCTTTCCAAGGCACTATATTTACATAACTCCAACATAGAAGAGATTAAAATGACAGAAAATTGAAGAGAAAGACTCCTCTTCTTTGCCAAAATAAGGAATTTTGGTGTTGATGTGCTATTTTTCCAAATATTGATGATGATCCTTATCTTCAATCCTTCCTCAATTCTCCAAACATGTGTTCTTCACTCAAAGATGATGTTTCTACAAGTAGGTGTCGTCTCCCTTGAAGATGGAGGTTTAATGATGTTTTTATTGTCCAAAAATCCTAGGTTTAACGAAACCTCGTAGATTGCCTCGAATTACAATTCCCACATCCGTGGGAATTTGCATGATTCCCACAAGCGTGCGAGTTACACACAGATGCACTCCTCATTTCTTCTATGATTCCCATGTCCGTGGGAATTTTCATGATTCCCACGAACGTGAGAATTTGTCACAGATGCACTCTTCTTATCTTCTCTTCTTTAATCTTTTGTTCAACCTCCAAATTGTAAAATTAGTCAACTCTTACCTCAATTAGCATCAAACACACAAGAAAAACAATGGAAATCAAATATAATGAAAACATACAAAATGAATCCTAAACTAGAACAATAAACAACAACTATGCTACAAAACACCTGCTAATTACCTATAAAAACATATCCTAATGGGCACCTATCACACTTGAATCTTTGCTTGTCCTCAAGAAAAATAAATACAACCAATCAATTATACCACTTCATTTTCACAAAGATGAAAGCATACAATCCCTTAAACTTAAGCCAACTAAAATATTAACTTAAAGCACATATCATGACTATTTTTTGCATTGGTGTACACAAGCAAACTCACAATTGGCACAATCACTCAAAGATAAGTAAAGATGCACAAATGAATCTTCCTCATAGTTTTCACTCATTTCACTCAAGTGTTTAAGGGTTAGTGTTTCGCTCAAACTTCCTATAGGAAACTACAGTAACATAAGCTTGCTTATACACCAATTCTCCCTATAATGATTGCATGCATAAATAGATTAAAAGGACTTGTTTAGGGTTGTAATGTGGTAAGGGTTAAAGTGGGTCAAAAAAGAGGAAAGAGGGTTAAGCACAAGCATAAGTAAAGTACAAAATGGATAAAATGGGATAACAAAACATAACTACGAGGCATACAAATATAACTAATATTCTGCACTTATTGATGCTATTCATTTGTTCTTCCTATTTCTTTTCTTTTCTTTTTCATTTTTCATTTTTTTCATATTTCTTTCTTTTTCTTCATACATGGAAGAACAATGAATCAAAACTAGCACTATATATAATGTAGTCCACAGGCAGAAATATAATTAACTTGTCTTCGTTAAAAAATTTCACACAATCCCAACTAATGTTTTACTTAATACTTTACTAAGCTTGTGAAAAGGTAGGATAATGGGGTTTAAAGTGTTAAAATTTTAGGTGTTTTTGAGAAACAAAAGATTAAGGATTAATAAGGGTAGCAAGGGATTACACAAAGGTGGGTCGTTTAAGTCGGTTAAAGTAAGAAAAAGCCTCAATCATCTCTATTAAGCATGCATCCAGTACACCCAAACTGATTTAAAGCAAGTTCTAAAGGTAGTAACTTATGGAAGTACACTCAACAAGGAAATGAAATGACTATGGATGGAGTCATATGGCTCAATCCTCACTTTAGCTCAAATGAAAACTCATTATGCATCTCTACATTACCTCATTGTTCAAATGTCGATTTGTGACTAAGCTTATGTAGCCAACTATTTTTCATCACTCTATATGGTTCAATTTCTAATCAAATAGCCTAATTCAAGTTCAAGCATGCATTCAATCTAATTCCAACTACATGACAAAATCTCATGGCAATATTTATCAGAGTGACTCAAATGTAGTTCCGTTGCGAACAAAAAATGCCATTACTAACACCAAGCACATGATATGCCTAATATGCATCCTATTCAACACAATGCAATTAAGAACATCAATGTCACCTCCCACACTTAAAGATCACATTGTCCTCAATGTGAAAAGTCAACCCCCAAGTGAGTGAAAATGACAATAAACTAAATAAAAAATGAAAACAACTCAAATACAAGAAATTGACATCAACATATGATAGCAAAACAAATAGAACAAAATGAATTCACACCAAAATTAAAGAAATTAATATTGAAAAAAGAAATCAAATGCAATCACATAAAAGAAATAATAAATTTTAAAAGTTAAAGGGTAAGAAAAGCTTATTCAGATGATGGCGGTGACGGTGATGGCATAGGAGCTTCAAAATTGTTCCTGTTACAGAAGTTGAGGAACCTCTTCTTCAAACTACGCTACTCTTTATGTATTGTCCGCAATTGTGTGCGGAGCTCATTTAGTTAAAATGTCATTCGTTGTTGGTTGAAAGCTATTTGTTCAAGGGTTTGTAGGAGTTGGTCGGCCTCTGCTGGTGTGCTAGGTTTTGCTACTTCCACTTCATCTCTAGATCCTAAGTTGCTTGAGATGCGGATGGTCGGGACGCGGCTGTACTGATGCTTCTCCTGTTCTTAATTGCAGCATGCGTTTGAGGATTACGGAGTTCCACAGAATGGACCTCCACAATCTCGAGATGGATTTGCTGGAAACTTGAAGTTGGAGTTTGTCAACCTGTTTCCTAGCCATCATCTTCCTTGGTGGTGCCATTGCAAGAAGAAAATCTGAAAAAAGAAGACAGAGAGTGAAATTTAGATCTAAGAGAGAGAGAGAGAGAGCAAAATCTTACCTAAATCTTTGTGTTTTTGAATGATTAATGCATGAAAAGATGAAAGATTGTAAGAATAATGAAAGAGTTAAAGAAAATACCAAGAATCTAGAGGAAAATTGAAGAGTGTTATAGAGTGGGAGGAGAGAATTTCATGGTTTAGAGAGAGGGGTGAAAATTTGAAGATAGGGTGAGAGAAAAAAAAAGGAGGGAAACTTTAATTTTCCCTCCGAATGGGATTCCCATGCTCGTGGGAATTCCCACATTTCCTATAAGTGTGGGAATCACCACAATTCCCATAGACGTGGGTTTTCTCCCCAGAAACTTTCTAGAGAGATTTCCCATGCTAGTGGGATTCACTTCAATTCCCACGAACATGGGAATTAATGATCTTCACAATTTCAAACCTTCTTCCAAGCTTAAATGAATTCCCCATGATCCCAAATCCTACAAACACCTAAAGATAATACCATCAACAAGAAAATTGAGAAGAAAACAAGTTGAAATTCAAACAAAATCAATATGAACATTAATCAAACTCAATTAAAAAATGATCATAATTAAAGAAAGCAAACAAACAAATAAGTAAACAAAACAATCAGAAGGAAATAGAATTCCATGGGTTGCCTCCTATGAACCGCTTCTTTTAACATCAACAGTTCGATGCTCTTCTTTTATTGGAAACTCATCCAGGATTAATTATAAGTGGCTTGCTTCCACCTTTTTCATTCAACAATGATTTTGTAGCCTGTAAGTAATTTATAAATTGCAAAATGAACAGAAGGACAATATTGATAAAGTTGAGCAAACCAATTAATTTCATCAATGTCCTTTTCATTAACAAACTGTTAATAAAATAGGGAATAACAAAACTCCTTTAATCTTCCATCAAATCAAACAGTTTGTTCTGTACAAAGGTGAGTTGCTATCTTTCTTCTTTAGTAACCTTCGTCTCCTCTGCTTCTTCCTCTTCATGAATAGAGACTTTCATAACTTCTTCAAACTTGATGTCTGATGTCATTTGTTCTTCGTTCGTTTATTCGTCAGAAGATTTGAACACATCAATTGTCTTGAATGAGCAACTATCATTTGGATTCTTAGATACATCATTCATGTTAAATGTCTCTTGATCATCATTAATTCAAAAGATATAATTCATTTATGAACATCTACCTAAGCTTTTTCAATGTTTACCTTTGGTATATCAAGAACTGGTGAATCATAGGGAGGGTTGGCATTATTGTCTTCAATCTCTTTTTTCGTCTCTTGTTCTTCAATAAAGTAGGGTTCAACATGGTGCTCCACTGGTTCTTTTAGCTCTTCCTCATTCTTAAATGTGATAGCCTCATATTGCTATAGTTGATGTAATTCCATATTTCTTAGAGATTCTTCCACACTTCTCTTACAAAATTCACGAGAAAGTTGTCTTATTTGAACAGGTTGTGAATAGAAGTGACATGATTTTTAAGAATTTGATCGAATTTCTTTTTCGATCTCTTCTAACTTTCCACTTGGCTAGAAAACATCCTCTTTTGGTTCTCTTCCTGAGCTGCCAGTTTGGATCCAAACATCTCCATAAACTTGTCCAACTTACTCTCCATTGATCCAATTAGATCTTGTTGAAATTCAAATAGGTCTTGATGTCCCATATGAGTGCTTGCATTGTTGGACGAATAAAAATCTAGGTGGTTCTGCCATTCTGCAATGTATGTTTTCCAATAAGAATCAGTACTTCCCTAACCATACTGCGCTTCATTGTAATTTGCAAAAGTTCCTTGCTCCCAATAATAATTATCTTCCATCATTGTTCTTTCTATTTCTTCTCAGCATTTAGCTCTTTAGATTTCTCATTTCTTCTTCTAAGATGTCTTGATAAGTCTTTACTTTACGCCACGAACTTCTTCTTTACTAATTTCTGTCGATCTTCACATACTCCTTGTGTTCATGCACCTACAAATACACAAGGAAAAGTATCAAAAACTCTTAAATCAAATTAATCTAAATTAAACACGATGCTCAACAATCAATCCCAGCAACAGTGCCAAAAAATTATTCATGGTAAAACCTATCTATTTGTTTTACACTCAAACTGCAAGTGAACCGGTCATGACTTGTAGTTAAAAAGAGCAGACATTGATCCCACAGGGATTGTTGCCTAGACACCGCTTAATTTAGGCACAAGTTTGTTTAAGAAACAAAATTGTTAAATGCAAATAATCTAGAAAATCAAATTAAAATTAAAAGGATAATGTAAACAATGACAATACCGCAATTGCAGAAAATAGGAGTTTTGACAAAATAATTCAAAAGCAATCCCTAAAATGAAATCAGCCTAACATGGTCTCCATAACATCATCAACAATCAAATAAACCGTTTTTACAAAGAATAGAAGAGATTAAAATGACAGAAAATTGAATAGAAAGACTCCTTCTCTTATTTTCCAAAATCTAGAATTTTGGTGTTAATGTGCTATTTTGCCCAATCTTGATGATGATCCTAGTCTTCAATCCTTCATTGATGCTCCAAACATGTGTTCTTCACTTAAGGATGGTGTTTCCACAGGTGGGTGTCGTCTCCCTGGAAGATGGAGGCCTTATGATGTTTTTATAGTCCAAAAACTCTAGGTTTAATGAAGTCTCACATATTGCCTCGGATTACAATCCCCACGTCCTTGGGAATTTGTATGATTCCCAAGAGCATGGGAATTACACACAGATCCACTCCTCATTTCTTCTACGATTTCCACGTCTGTTGGAATTTGCATGATTCCCACGAATGTAGGAATTTGTAATTCCCACAGACGTGGGAATTTGTCACAGATGCACTCTTCTTGTCTTCTCTTCTTTGATCTTTTGTTCAACCTCCAATTTGCTTCCTCTTCTTTCCTACAAAAAAATAGTCAATTCTTACTGTTAATTAGCATCAAACACACAAGAACAACAATGGAAATCAAACTTAATGAAAAAATACAAAATGAATCCTGAACTAGAACAATAAATAACAATTATGGTAGAAAACACATACCAATTACCTATAAGAACATGTCCTAATGCAGACCTATCATGCATAACTACAATAGTTAAAGGCTATCTTAAAAATGTAACCATCCTAGTTTAATCTTTTACCTACAACACTTACCCACTTAAGTATGCTTATCTATTCAATTTCCCCACAATACTCTTGTAATGGTTACTTGACTTTAGACCATATTGCTTAAGAGTAATTGCGTTGGAAGAATAAGTGAACCATAGTTTCAAAAGAGGACTTAAAGAGGAGGCATAAAGAGTCCAGTTACCAAAGCATCTATCTTTAGACTTCAGCCTATGTCCGATAGCTTGCTAGTTGACAAAGGAGGCTTTTTAGAAATAGATTCTTGGCCTAAATTAAGTCAAACCATAAAACCTTTTAAGATTATACTATAAAAATATGAAAATAAGATTCATTTTGAACATAAGGGAAGCATTACCTATCGAAATAACCTTATCTTCATCTAGAGGTTTTGGATTGTAAGTGGGAAGATTCTATGTAGTGCAATCTAAACCCCTAAAGATATCCAAGTCCCTTCATGAATGATGACACTCCTTATCAGTGAAGAGTCTCTAGATCCTTTTAGTCAATAGCACATATTGCATTACCTGAATGGATGGTATTCTAAAAACCTTTTTTTGTTAGACAAAGCTCATTCCATTAGTGTTCTAAACATAAATAGAAAGGGTTATTAACTTATATTCTCTAGATTATTTTAGACAATATTTACTTAGTTTAATTCTTCGTCAGTGAAGGATAAGAGCCTATTTTATATAGGACATATATTGTTAGCCTTACAAATGTCTATTTATTCTACTATAATATAAGGGATGAGATGAGAGGCACTTATAAAGTATTTTTATCTTATGCCTGTGATACATATGCTCACTTTATGGATTTTTAATGATATTTTAAGTATTCATACTCCTGAGTAGTTTATTCATTATGAATTATTGAATAAACATTTCCTAGAGGATGAAACATATTTAGGGAAACAATAAGTATCAAAATGTGGCTTATACAACTATTTTAGAACTTATTGTTAAGCATTTCCATATCCCTTCTCCTAAGGATGAGTTTTACTTTGATTTCTTTTTTCATATTTCATCTTATAAGCTTATAAGGTTCAAGGACGTTAATGATCATATAACCTAACTTAAATAGATACTATTGCTTGTAGCTAAGCATATTGGTGAGGTAAAGGCATCAACTATAAAGGGTGTAGCATATATGCCAGTACAAGTAAACCCCTCTAACCTAAACGTGTATTAGTCACTTTTTAGTTGACTTAGCCCAATAAGGCAAGCAAGGCTATGTAAAGTGAGTTCACACTTATTTGTGGTATGCTGTAGTTATGATGTGTGCCTTGATAAGATTCTTAAATATATCTAAAGAAAAACTCCTCCTGCTTTTTCTTCATAGTTTATATTAGATATAGCTCCTTTTGGCTTTTTTCTTATCGTTAAAAAGTGGAAGACATGTGACATTGTTAGATATTTTTGTTATTTATTTTCTAGGGATGAACATATTTAAGGAGAGTTAGATAGGTATTGCTATTTAGGATCTTATAGATGTATTGTTGTATCTGCTCATTTAATGACATTATACTTGCTTACTTTAATATATGAGCAAATTTTAGCTTTTAATTCCCTTTTGGATGCCTTAATTTTTCACTTGATCACATTCTTATATAGCTTGGCTAAATTTGATGCTTGAATAATAATTTCAGTAATTCTTAACATTTGTAAGAGATAAATTGATAAAAATTAGTTATGCATGGATCAAGGGGGAATTATTTTTGTTACTTTAACATATGAGGAACTTAGCATAAATACTAATGTTATTCATTTTATTTCTTAATTTCACATTATGTTTTATCATCACCCAAGAGGAGATTTTTGAACCAAGGGAGGTTACATTCAACATTTTGATAATAAGAAAACATATTTTCTCTTTTACATTTTTATTCTTTAAGGAAAGCAAAAACAAATTATTTTATCATATAAAGTAGTTGATCCATTATTTATAATGTATATCAAAGTCAAGTATCAAGTGACCTATAAAGCTAAAAAGGAAGATTGAAGACCTTTCTCTTTATAAAATCAATGTAATGTTTCTTTACCTTTAACTTGGTCATTTTAATGCTCCAAGTACTCTTTATGCATAAAAATATTACATTTAATTTCAACACATGATCATTTTATTATTTAAGAAGAATTATAGTTTTGATTTTCAAAGAAAAATCTGTTGATCATTCAAAAGAATTTTTTTGGACTTTTGAAATTGATTAAATTCAAGGTTTTATCAAAATATAATATTTAGTGTTTTGAAAAAATTAAAATGTTGAAAATTGATTTCTCAAAATATTTTTGAATGTTTATTTATAATAGGGTTCAATAAGTCTAAGGGTTTTGATAAACTAGTTGGAGAAGTTATTTAATAGTATAAAGAATGCTTAATTAGTTAGTTTGGCTAGATGAAGGGTTTCAATTAGTTAGCTAATTGGAATTTTCAAAAGAGACATACCTTTTAGAGGTGTTATCCATCTAATTAAATGTATGTAACAGTTAGCCAAACATATTAAAAAATTAGTAGTTATAATGACTGATTTGTATATCTAACAATTATTTGAAACCTTATAGGATATAAGTATTAGGATTTTTGGTTATTAAAGAACTTAATGACATCTTGTCATTATAAGAACATTTTAAAATGATTTTGAAGCATTTATACATTTATTATTAAGTGTTTGTAAGCTTTAGAGCTTTAAGTGAGTATGCTAGGATTATTAAAATTGCAAGGTTTATTTGGGGTTGTTTCTTGTCTTTGATTGATTCAAGAAAGCTTATAGTTACTCTTCACTTTAAGGATGATTATCACAAGGTTACTCTTTACCTATTACAGATAAAGATTGTTGTAAGAAGGTTTCTCTTTACCTAGTTAAAGGAAGAGTTTGGCAAAATCCTAATAAGATGTGATTTGGTTATATTATTTGGATTCATCTCTTTAATTTTTGGGTTTATTTTAGAGCTTAATTGGTAAATTATTATTTATTTTGTTTTAGGAGGTGGCAAGTGGAGATTGGACTTAATTTCGACTGAAACATCTCATTATAGCATCGTTTGTTAAAGCCATGAATTTCAGAAAGATAAAATCGAAAGTGACAAATCGCTAAAGCGGATAAGGGAAAATTATGACTAGAGCCAGATTCACTCTAAGAAGTTCAGTTCAAATAGTAGACTTATTCCTAGCCCTATTATGTAGGAATTCTGATTTATTTAAAAGATTATCTTTAGAATCTTGAATTAATAGTTTTAGGGTAGGAATGGAAAGGGAAAATGTAACACACACTTTCTCATTATTCCCTTTTTTTCATTCTCTTCTTTCATGTATCTTTGGTATGGAACTATAGCCATATATGGCTAAATTTGAATTTTATTATTAAAAGGAAATCAAAACTCTAGTTATAACCTTGGGAGGTTTTTTTCTAAACCTAGATTTTTATTTCAATTCAAGTGTTTCTCATTTAATGTTATTTTAGTTCATAAGTAATTAATTTAGATTAATATGATAAATTAATTCAATATTGATTATTCCATAACTATCCATTATTTTAATGACCTGTAATTGTCATGAATAATTAGTACAAGTAGCAAGTAGGTTATTTATGTACTTATTTAACTTATGAAAAAAACTAAATTGAATTGTTATAGTTATCTCAGTTATTTACTATAAGGTTTAATCTCTTTCATTAAGCTTATTGCTGTCATTTAATTGATACAGAATACCATTATACCCAATCAATCAATGTTAAGTTTTTGTTTGAATGCTATGTGTGAATCAATTAATTTAGGAAAATTAAGAATTATTATATGGCTTATTGTAATAAGTTTCAAACTAACTGCTTGAGTTGTGAAATTTTATTCTTTTTCGACTAATGATTAAAGTTACAATTTGATGAGATCCTTTTCTTGAATCAAAGATAAGTAAAATTATTTCTCTCTTTTATACTCAGTTGATTTATTGATTCCTCGTTGATTTTAGATAATTAGTTAATTAATCGTAACATCTATTCTATTTTATCAATTGAAATAAAAAATTTAGTCTTTATTTCTCCTGAGATTCAACTAGGTTCCATGATTACTACAAAAGCTTAGTAATTTGAAGATTAATTTTGAGGGCTTTAATAACTCGTCTAAAATTTTTGTTGCTGTTGTTGGGGAACTATTTTAGGTTCTTATTTATGTTATTTTAAAGTTATCATCTCCCCTCAAGCTCAAGGTGGTAAGGAATTAGAAATCTTAAGTTTGAAAAAAAGTTGTCGAAATCACAAAGATGGATAAGACTTAGTAAAAATTTCTACAATTTGAGACTATAATGAAGTAGGGATAAGTTGAAAAGTACATTGAATAACAATGTGTTGCATAATATGACAATCGATCCTGATATGTTTGGTATGCTTATGGGATATGTCATTATGAGAAATTTGTATAACGTTGTGATTATCACAAAAGATAGGATTTGTAGAAGAAGAGGAAACACCAATAGAGATTAGAGGTCATATTTATACGAGTTTGGTACTTTTCTTCTATATTAGATCGAGAGATAAATGTTTATTTCTTACTCTGACATGACATAAAGGATGCATCAATAAATAAATATTAGCTATTAGTATAGTGTTGATGAATTGGATCTCCAACCTAGTTAACATTAAAGTATGCTCATTACTCTAGTGGAGATGAATGAAAAAAAGTTAAGACCATAAAAAAGAGTACTTATATTATGCCAAAAGACATAAAGAACAACAGAGAAGTGAGTGGTATTAGGTTCTAATATGAATTAATTAATGATGTGAATAGCATATAAAATATTAGGTGGGAGATAGTAAGGTATAAAAGATTGCCAACTAATTGGAGATGAAGATTACCATCATAGAGGAGATTCCTATTGGACGCAAAGAGATGAACATTGTGTTTAAAGGGAGTACTAGTAGTCTTGGTTTCGCTGATACTTGATCGAGAGATAAGTTCTATGAAATATTTTGCTAATGATAGATAATAGCTAGATTCATCAAATGAGACTTCAAGACCTAAAAAGTAACTCAAATTACATATATCTTCCATCTCAAACTATTAATGTAAAAATTATTTGAGAGTTGAAATAACTATCATCACCTGTAATTATCATATTGTTAACATAAAGAAAAAAATAGTATACCATTGGGTCGTTTTGTTAATGAACAAGGCACGATTATAAAAGTTAAACTAGAAACTAAATAGACCAATGGTGAAGTTAAATTTGACAAACTAGGCTTGAGGAACTCATTTCAATTCATATAAGGCTTTGCAAAGTTGAAAAACCTTATTGGGTGGATGATTATAGCCAAAAGGAGGTTTCATATACACTTCTTCTATGAGATCATTGTTAAATAAGACATTCTTGACATCCATCTAAAGTATGGCTAATGCTTACTAACAGTGATTGCTATAAGACTATGGATTGAGGTTAAATAAGCTACATGAGCAAATGTTTCCACATAGTTAATACCATACTCTTAGGTAAATCCCCTAGCAACTAGTTGTCTTTATTTCTTTTAACTAATTTTTCTACTTGAATCTTAATTTTATCAACCTATTTGCAACCAACAATAGACTTTCCCATAAGTAAATTGACTATATCCCAAGTCTTGGTGCTAGTAAATGTCTATAAGTCTTCTTACATTATTTTCTGCCATTCAATAATAGACTTGCCTTATGATATATGTTTGGTTCATATATAGAGATAACAGTAGAATAAACATTAAATCTTGATGATGAACAAAAGATTGACTTATTTGATTGGTAGGCTTCCTCTGACATTCTGCTCATATTTGACTCTCAACTCATATCTGAGCGGGGAAAGATGAGATGTTGGTAATTATCTACGTAGTAATGAATGCCTGACCTCTCTAGTGGAGTAATCCTATGGTTCGTAAATATCTGGACTGTTAGAGGAATTCAATACTCCGATGGATGGGAAAGGAAAGGGGTTATCCATCAGAGGAAGGTAGTGAAAGATTAGGATTCAAGGAAGGTTTGGAAGCAAAAGTGTTTTTTTTTAATTGTCCAACACAAATTGTCTACTTTACTTATCATATTTGGATTTTACTGTTCGCCCAAGATGATCTCTATAAGAAATATGATTATTCGTCGTTAGTCAAAAATATGGATTAGCTTGGATTACTTAGTGTTGCAAGCCTATGAGGGTAGCATGATTTGGGATGCAGAGATAGGGGGTCCATAGGTTTTTGTGAAAGGGATGCTCTTATAATGTTATTGTTGAAAAGAAAAACTGAATTCTAATATTGGATGTCAATTCATCTATACTTCCATTTGTTTTAGAGGAAGGCTAATAGAAGTTGCAATTCATTGCCTCCTTCTGCCTTAAGGGCAGCCTTTAGAAGCAACAGATTGGGAAACCAAGAGAATGGTTCGCGTTTTCTTATCTCTTTCTCGCCCTAGGAGTAACACAAAACAAAAAGAGGGATTAACATTATTGAACCAATGAAAAAGAACTAACACCTTCCTCATTATAATGAATAGCAAGTTGAGGTATAGGACGTTCTGATGATTCAATATAAGAAGATTCAATTAGTAGATACAAAATTGGTGGAAATACAACACGATCATTTGTAAGTTGTGTTGAACTATTAAAATTATTAGAAGATCTTGAGAAATGTCAAGAAACAAGGATATAGTGAGATCAAAGAAAATTTAATAAGAAGGTTCGCTAAAATAAAATTTTGAAAGGGATGATAACTTCTTATTATAATATCCTAGTTTGATTATTGTAGGAATATGCTCTATTTATGGTGTACTAGAGTAATATAAACATTCAAATGTATTATTGCAGCGTTCACAAAGATCACGAATAGACTAGAGATGGTTTTGGACTCGACCAAAAATTATTCAAAATTTATAAAAACTCTAAAAAGCTAAAAAATGAGTCTAAACGAGCTTTAAAAGCCCCAAAATATGCTTTAGATATTTATGTGACACTTTTGAATGAAATCTAGATGATTTTGGTGACATTTAGTAATTTCTGGATTCAATATGAAAATTCTTCTGGGCAACCGAAAAGTTATCGAATAATTTCAAAATATAATGAAAAGCTCTAGAATTAGGATTGGTGTCCATAAGAACTTAAATGGGTCAAAATAGAGGTTGTTTGAATAAAATTAGGTAATCTAAAATTATTTGACTAAAATACCCTTTTTTGAAAATAATGGGTATTTATATTTTAAACCCATTCAAAAATTTTAAAAGCAGCCAATCAGTAAGTATAGTTAGAGTATTTCATGGTCAATTTGAAAATAAAATAGTTGTGGAAAGTTTTCGGGATTTTATCCAGTTAGTTGGTCAATTAAATGCATTAACAGGCAATTTGGTCTTTTTGTACTAATTAAGGGCAATTTGGTCATTTTACATGGTATTAGTAGATTGATAAGTCATTAGAGATGACCAATGAGATGATGAAATGTGTTTGATGAGTTATTAGTGATGATAAATAGGAAGGCAACATGTGTAATACATTAAATGAGTATAAAAAGCAAAACTTAAGACATTTTGCTTCATTCATTCAACATAAACGTGAGAGTGATGAGAGAGTAACGTGAGAGCCAAAAAAAAAAGAAAAAGAAGAGAAGAAAGAGTGAAGTTTCAGTCAAGGAGGGAAGAAGGAGAGTGCAATTGATTTTTTTATGGGTTTTGGAGCATGATTTGACGAGAGTTTGACCAAGACTAAGTATTCATCAAATACCCACAATATTGGAGGAAAAAGTGGTAAGTTTCCCAACTTAAATTTTTGGGTTTTCTTGAGTAAGAAGGATGTGTTTAAGATCAATGGTTTCTTGGTATCACTTTGATGTTTCTTTGTATAGAATTGGTTGAATGTGACAAGAGAGGAATTTGTAGTGGAATTCTATCCTACGATAATTTAAACTAGTCTCATTGTTTAGACAATTTATCGGCCTAAAGACCTCCAAATTAAGTGCTTTCAATTGTATCTAAAACCTAAGACATAGTACTAAAAATCTATAGAAGAAACCTAGACCTAATTCACGATGAATGATGTTGAAATTTGAGATTGAAAATGGTAACCTGATATTATCCCTCTGTTCAAACAACTTGTGATATTTAGTAAAATTTTCATGATATATAATTTAAAATGGAATTACTTTTATGATATGGAAAATAGAGTCATAGGGGAACAAATGTCTAGAAGACCTCAAATCCTAATTTGAACATTTGTTATGTCAAAATTAAGGAACAGGTGGAGGTATAGATTTTGTACATGGGTCATAACCATGACTCATCATGCATGACCGTGATATGGTGAATTAAATTGGGTGAGGTAGTGTTTTAAAGAAATTGGTAAGTTAAAATGGGTAAAATATAGTATTTAAATAACTCTCAAAAATAGATTTGGAACTAGAGAACAATAGGTTAGCTTATAGAAGTAAGTGAAAATAAATGCTTAAGCCAAATGTATTTTGTATAGGTAAAGGAGAGGCGTCGATTACATGATTGTGCTTGGAGATAAGTTCACAAAATTATGAGTGTATTTTAACTATTTTATATGACTTAATTCTTTGTAAAATAATTGATGACATGTGAGTGTTCTTTAAATTGAGTTTATGCAAATGGTTTTCATTTGATCGTGAAATGAATATTTATACTGAGTTTTATACAAATGATATTTTATAAGTGAATATTACTAGCATAAGTGTATGCTTTGGCAATATACAAGTTGTAATTTGAAAGTTAAAGTTATATTGAAATAATTCACTTATGGATCCTCCCATACTTGATTTAGAAAATAAGATTAGTTGTAAATGTAAGAGTTGTTTTTGCCTATGGTACACCGGTAGGCTTTATACATATTATTATACCGGTAAATTTATAGCGATTAACCTATTACAAGTAAGTGATGTAGAACTAGCTATGTAAATAGTGGTTAACCAGTCATGGGTAAGCAATGTAGAATTAGCTCTATGACTTGTTATAGGTAACCGATTCTGAACCAGCTTCGTAACTAGTGGTTAACTGATCACGGGTAAGCGATGGAGAACTAACTCCATGACTTTAGGCCTAGTGTATCGTATGGTAAAGAAGCTAGTGGTGGGCTATACTGAGTAAGGAAAGTCATGAAAATAGTAATTCCACCACTATTTATGTTAAAAGTGATTTGATAGGTACATTATAGTACTAATTATAGTAGTTGGTTTATTTTTCAATATTAAAGTTTTCAGAAAAATTATTGCCATCACTGTTTATTGATTAAGGAAAATGGAAAATGGAAACTTTTATATAATGAGTTTAATTTTGAAAAGCATTTTGAAATAAATTTTCAAAAAATTGAAATTGTGTTTTATGAAATGCTGTGTTATTACCAAATTTGATGATGCACGAATAAATTGTTATAGAAAAAGTTTTACTATGAACTTTATGATTGTATGGAATATTGCAGTTATATTGTTATAAAAAGTTCAAATTTCTTGTAAGCTGATTAAACTCATTGAGCTCATTTAACTCACCCTTATTTTTATGTTTTACAAACTACCCCAGGTATATGTACAGTTGTTGCAGTAATTGGAACTCTACCTCAAGATTAGTTGTATCATCGGGTGCTACTATGTTTATGTTATTTTTGCTATGTATATGATATGTTTCAATTTATTTTGGAAAGAGTTCAAAAGTGTGATCTTGTAAGTGGAATTGTAAGTATCTTTTTTTAATGAACTATAAGGGCTTTGATCCTCAATGATGTTTTTAAAATGTTGAGATTTGTATGTTTGTGATTGCTTGTGATGTGGACTTGAGGTCCCACTTCAGAAGTTAAGATGGTATATAAAATATTATAAGTATTTTAAAATTCATTTTGCAGGTCTTTTTTGAAAATTTTGGGAAGGTCAAAATACACTGCCAAAAGTTTTAGTAAAATGATTAAAAAAGAAAAGGGTTTTATACTATTGTTCACACTCTTAACTTTTAAAGTATAAAAAGTTTTTAAAAGATGAATGACTTGGCTTTGCGGGAACCCTTCAGTTGAGTTAGATATCAATTGGAGGGCTACCGTCGAGTTGCAAGAAGGGCTTCACTCGGGTTCCTGAAGAGGAACTCTAGAATAGGACCTTTCACTTATATTCATAAAAGATCACATGTCAAGAGAGATGAAGTTAGATATGAAGTCTTTATAATGAGAGATCCCAACACCTATACCTTTTGTGTTATATCTATACTAAAGAAAACAACATAATCATGCTTGTAGCTATAGTTTGGTGTATTTATATGGTTAGATAAGAATAAAGTAAGCACTACCAAAGACTTTAAGAGTTTGGTAGTTAGGAGCAAAATTATACAAGCGTTTAGGAGTAGAAATATAATTGATAGTATAAAAAAAATTGTAAGATCAGCTTCTTCCTAAAAAGGGTTTAGGACAAGAGGAAGAGATTAGAAGATCCTAAATAATATCAAATATGTATCTATGCTTTTGTTTAGTTATACCATTATATTAGGAGACCTTACATAAGATCTTTAGATAATAGTCTTTTTATTAAAAAAAAGAGTGAAAGATTTTTTTTATATTCTATGGCATTATCAATATGCAAAATTTTGATTTTGCAAGAAAATTAAGTTTGAAGCATGTTTGTAAAGCAAGAATAAATGAAAAATAGTTCAAACCTATAACTTAAGAGGTAAATCTATGTATATAGAGAAATCACCAACAAAGATCATACAATATCATAAACCTTCCATAGTGTCATAAGGAGTAGGTTGTCAAATTTCAGAATGAATTAAATCAAAATGTGATCAAGAAATAAAATCATTATTCATAAAAGCTAAATTATGATTTTAAAAAGTTGATATGAGATACAATTAAAATTTTCAATCATTGTAATTGTCATTAGGATTATAAAAGTTTGGTATATACCAAACACCATTTAAACGACCATATTTTCTCTATAAATAAAAAATTAAAATACTAAAATGCTACCCATTTTTCAAACAGAGTTCTTCTACCATTTTTTAAGAAGAGTTTTGATATAAAACAAAAATACTTTGTATTTTAATAGGGATAACCAATCCTAAAGTAGTCAACCTTTTAAGATATTTTCAATTTAAAAACCAAGATTTCAAAATTTTCAATTGAGTAATCAATCTTTTAAAACCTCATCAATTCAATTCAAAATATTAGTTTTGATTTAGACTAATAGATGGACATTCACGTGATATTTAGTAGATATGCCACATTATCAAAAATAATCTTTTAAACTTAATTCTTAAAGTTTTAAAAGGTTGATTACTCAATAAAAATTTTAAAATCATGGACACTAAATTATCCTTAAAAAGTTAAGCACTTTTAAGTATGTTATCCCTATTTTAACTTGTAAAACTATTATATAAAGAAATATTTATATATAAATTTACACAAAAAATACTCAAAATATGTTTATATAATTATTACATAAATCTATAATTATACATTAATTGTTAGATTTTTCATATATGGTGGACAATAATAAATTGTCTTTTTATCAGTTTTTAATAACTTATAAGTTTAAGTTAAATAAAATTGATCTAGGTAAAGGTAATAAATTGGCCAAATAAAAGGATCTAAGATAATAGGACAAAGTCTAGGAGAACAATGGACCCCAATCAGTGTAGAACAGACCCATATTAGGCCTGTGATAAGGAAGCTCGATATGGAAGCTATATATATAGGTTAAGGTCTCCTGTTATTGTGCAAGTAATTCATGAACTTATAGAGACTTTGACCCATTAAAAGGTTTACGGTTTAAGAAAATACATAGAACAATATTAACCACGTCTCGGTGAGTGACTTCAGTAAAGGTGCTAAGAGGATTCAAGTTCGTTGCAGCCTTGAAAATCTTGCTGGAAACTTGATGGAACCAAAATTAGATATTTCTTTATTTTTTCTTTATTTCTTTTTCGTGTTCGATTTGGGATACATAACTAAGGCTCATGTTACATGTTACACATGGTATCAAAGTGGTTACGTGATTGAATTGTTAAAAACAAATTTTTTTTGGTTTTTCTTCATAAAGGTTTCAAAGAAAAATGCCCCGTTTTTTATTTTTCTTGCGTATGGTTGCTTGAAAATGGGTTACATGTGTTTAACCTTGAAAAATGGGTTGAAAACAAGCCTCGAATTGTAAAAAATTGGCACGAAAGTCACCAGAAATCACTTAGACAGTTGTTAGAGGAGGCGACCATCGGGCATTTGTGGTATACGGGCATGAAGAGTGAACATTAATGGGCAGTCGTAGGTGAGGTGAGAGCATGTATCACATGCGACAACTAGATGCACGATGTGTTGTGTAGTGCAATGACTAAAGCGTGTGGCACGTGCAAACATGCATAGTTTTCCAGCAATGGTGGTGGGCACACGTGTATGATGCATGCACTAACTATGCATCCCGCCATGTGGCGCTCGCAGTGAAAGACACTTGTCTGTCGCGTGCGACACATGTTCCAAACAGGGTCAATTCATTTGCGCGTATGCCACACATGCCATCAAAAGTCAGAGTGTGTTAGTGAGCGTTGGCACGTGCAGTACATGCGCTTGACGCATCAAGAGGTGTGTTAGATATGGCGCATACATTATGCGCACCATCCAAACGATGTGGACTGGTGCCATTATAGTGACGTCACACTAACGTTAGCAACTACAATGCACTGTTAACATCAACACTAAATTGCATTTTTGACATCAACATTATAGTGACTATTGATGTTAGCAAAAAAAACATAAAAATTTTGGAGTTCACATAAGAGTGTCTCGAAGCATTTTGGATTTATTAAATTAGTAATAAATTAAAAGTTTAACTTGAGAAAGGGAAATGAGGCATTCTGAACCTATTTTTAAGTGAATTTTTATGTTTTGGACTTCACATGAGGGAGATACTTAAGGTTTTCATTTCTCGGGTGTGTTCAAAATAGCATGATTGATAGTCACTCGAATGGAGACTTTTTTATAATAAAAGTGTTAAATAAACTTCATTGACAATCATTTCAGCACGAGTATGTGATAATAATAATGTACTTCCAGTTTTTTTGCATTTATTGATGATATTTTGTCACACACTAGATGCTTATACAGAGTGTGAGGATAACATAAATAAGTATCCCTTATGCTTATGGACCTTTTAGGTACTAATAAGAATGTAGTCACCAATGTCGCCTTTCGAGTTAATATTTGAATTTTTCTTCTTGTATGTTGAGGGATGTCTCTGGTCTTATGTTTGGTTATTATACCCAAAGGTGTTGGCCTTACATATGATTTTGAGATGTGCGTAAAGGCATTAAATAGAGGAAAGTTATTGCTTAAATGATCTATTCACCAAAAGGTGGTAGTGTCATGAGAGTTAATGGTATGTACTTTGATCGCTTTTATGTGGAGGTCTAGTTACATGTATTATGTATTCAACCCAAAGGTATTTCATAATATGCGTAATCGAATTCTCAGTACAAATATAATTTTATAGCTTTGAGTATCGTGGTTGCCATAAATTTGTGCTGATTCTTGCATTATCATTTTGTAGTTACCTTTTCATTCAACGAAAACACTGTCACCATTGAAACTCTGACCGGTTTCAATTTGAACAAGTGGAAGCAGGATGTGGATTTTGCTTTGGAGATGGCATATGTTAACCTGGTCATGTAGATAGAGCAACTAGCTCCAATCACACCCAGCAGTTCAAAAGATGACAAAGCAACCTTTGTAACCTGGGAGTGGTCTAATAGGATGTGGAGGTAAATCCTAGATTATCTACTAAGTAGACTACCAGACATTAGCATAGCAAAGGAGTTTTTGGATAATGTGTTCTAGAGATACAAGGTCTCATCTAATGTTGTGCAGAGTGCCTTGATTAAGGACTTATTCTCTATAAGGTATATAGGAGAAGGGGAGTACGGGACTACATTATCAGGATGGTCCACCTATAGAGTAAGGTGAAGGCATTTGACATTCCCATTCTTGATGCATTGATAATGCACCAAGATCTGAACACTCTCCTATCAGAGTTTGGTATGCTAGTTATATCAAATATTTTGCATGATGAGGCTTAAGATATCAATGCCTTGATTTCCCGATTTGTTGTAGGAAGCTCAAGAGCACTCCTCATATACCCCTGTTTGTAACCACTAAAGGTAAGGGCCAGGTTAGACCCTAAAAAGCTAACGGAAAGAAACCCAAATTCGTTCCGCAGATAAAGACTGGTTAGTCTAATATTACAAAAGGGCTATAAGAGTTGAAGAACATGAGGTGATTCTTCTTTAGAAAGAAGGGGCATAAGAAAGCCGACTAGAAGAAGTATAAAGCTTGGAGATATAAACTTTGGAAGATGAAATAGGAACTATCAGGTATCGGGTGGCCTACACGTGTAATCACACCCTAAAGGATATGACGAGGTCAATGAAGAGTAGGGTTAACCTACCTGAATATCTTTAGGGTGAGGCTATGAATATGATTTTGTATATACTTAATAGAGTTCTAAGCAAATCGGTGCCAAAGATGCCTTTTAAACTCTGGATTGGGAGTAAGCCCAACCTTGCACACATTTGTGTATGGGGTTACCTTACTGAATTATGTTTGTTTAATCCTTATAAAAGCAAATTTCAAGCTCGTTCCACTTGTTAATACTTTTTAGGATATCCCAATCACTCTAAAGGCTACAGTTTTTATTGTGAAGATGGGGGATCTCGAATTTTGGAATCACAAATAACTAAGTTTTTAGAGTACGATGTCTTTGAGGAGGGTGGGCTTTCTCACCCTACAGATGAAAGCAGGATGGATACTACGATTATTTTGTATCCACCACTCATATAGTCAAGTCCAGTGGATCAAGGTCCTAGTACTATACCAATACAGGAATATGAATCCATACTTACACAAACAGAGGTTCATGAGGTATAAGAACAAATGCAGTTGCACAGATCTACTAGAGTAAGACGATCGGCTATCTTATATGATTAGATAGTCTATTTGGGTGAACAAGACTATGATATTGGATATGTTGTTGATTCAGTTGCTTTTATAAAAGTTGTCTCTGAACCCTATGGAGATCTGTGGTTGGAGGCAATGATGGACGGGATGCAGTCTATAGAGCATAACCACGTATGGGAGCTTGTTAATTTTCCTCAACATTACAAACTCGTCAGTTGTAAATGACTATTTAAGACCAAGAAGAAAGCTCAGGGTAATTTCAGCAATTTAAGGATCAGTTGGTTGTTAGAGGGTTCAATTAGAGAGAAGGGTTTGACTTTAATTTTACCTTCTCTCTTGTGCCCTCTAAAGATGCATTCAGAGTGATAATGGCAATAGTAGCTCATTACGATATGAAACTACATCAGATGGCTATCAAAATTGACTTCCTAAATGGAGACCTTTATGGAAAGGTCTATATAGAGCAACCTAAAGGATTTCAAGATCAAGGAGAAGTTAAAAAGTTTGCAAATTTAGAAAAACCATATATGATTTAAAACAAGCATCTAGACAATGGTACCTAAAGTTTGATGAGGTTGTGACGTCTTTTGGCTTCATGAAAATAAAGTTAAATGATGCTTGTACTACAAGGTTAGGGGGAGCAAATTTATCTTCCTATTATTATATGTAGATGACATCTTGCTTGCATTAAATGGATTGACCATGTTGTATGAGGTTAAGCAACTTTTGAGCAAGCATTTTGACATGAAAGACCTTGGTGAAACATCTTTTGTTTTAAATATGAATATTCATCGGGACAAATCTCAACACTTTTTAGGCCTCTCTTAGAGTGCATAAATTGAGTGTATGTTAGAAAGTTTTAATATGGTAGACTATAAACCTATTGTACCACCAATCTCTCATGGTGAGATACTATCTTTGACAGTGTCTAAAGAATGAAGTAGAGAGAGAGGCTATGAGGAATGTTCCATATTCTAGTGTGGTTGGTAGCCTAATGTGTGCCCAGGTATGCACTAGGCCAAACATTGTATTTGTTGTTAGACTCCTGGATCGATATCTGGCTAACCCAAGTGTAGACCATTGGAATGCAGTCAAACAAGTGTTGATATACTTAAAGGGGATGAAGGATTATATGTTGACATACAGAAGGTAAACAACTTAAACCTCACAGGGTATACAGATTCTGATTTTGCTATGTATTTGGATGATAAAAAGTCCACTTTAGGTTATGTTTCATGTTGGCAGAAGGTGTAGTATCGTGGATGAGTGTCAAGTAGACACTGGTGACTCCCTCAACTATGCATTCAGATTTTGTTGCATGTTATAGGGCTGCTACACAGGCAGTATGACTTAGGAACTTGATTTCTAAGTTATCTATGGTTGATTTAGTGGATCCAGTTGTATTGTGATAATCTTGTTACTATGTTATTTAGCAACAACAATAAGAATTTCATAGGGTCTAAACATTTGGAGGTAAAATACTTGACCATAAAGGAGTTGATTCAAAAAGGTGACATTGAGGTGGAGCATTTGCGGACTGAGGAGATGTTAGCTGATCCTTTAGCTAAAGGACTTTGCCCACTTGTGTTTAAAATAAATGTGTATAATATGAGTGTATTGAAGTCCACATACATTGTTAGTTAGGGATTATGATGTTTGCTCCTTGTATGTTAATATGTTTTGATGTATTATGACAGCATGATTGTTATTAATAAAGATTATAATCTTTTCATCCTTACTAATACGTGTTATTATACATTGTCATAATATATGTGAAAGATTTAAGGTTTGTGTCGATCTTAAGCAGTTTAAAGATCATTAGGCAAATATACAGATTGACCTTAATCCTATGTCTAGGACACATACAGTTTAAAAAGATAACCATGGATTTTAATATGATATAGGAGGATATAAGCATTTAATCCTATAAAGGTGTTCTCTAATGCAATATAACATTTAGTGAGAGGACATAAATATTTTCTCTACTATAGTTTAGCATAATCGTTTAGTGAAAACAAGATTTCTCTTATGCAGTTTCTCATACACAGTTTGGAATAAAGTTTTGAGAAATGAAGACCACAAACGGAATGAAGATATATCTTAGACCGCACATGTATCATCGTTGTTTGCCACACTTCTTTTTCTCATTCATGCTAATAAGGTATTAGATATTTATGATTACATTAGATCTATGTCACTTATGACACATGCGCTTGATATCTTTCATTGTCGAAAGTCTTGTAGGACGGAATGATGGACTTTTATTATCTTTAGATCAAATGTTTTTGTTTTTAAACCTGATCGATCAATATAGTAACGTAACTTAGCTCTATTTTAAACTGGGTTTTAACTTTGTATCAATATCAAATTTGATTATTGTCCAAGGGATAATAATAAATTATCTTTTTATTAGTTTTCAATAACTTATTAGTTAAGTTACGTAAATTTGATATGGATAAAAGTAATAAAGTGGCTGAATAAAAGGATTTAAGTTAATGGGCCAAATTAATGGACCCCAATCAATGTGAACATGACCCATATCAGGCTTGTTATGGGAAAGCCCAATATGCGAGCTATATATATAGGTTAAGGTCTCCTGTAATACTTAAGTAATTCGTAAACATATAGAGACTCTGACCATTCAAAGGTTCAAGATTATGAAAATCATAGAAAGACATTAACCATGTCTCGGTGAGTGACTTTAGTAAAGGGTGGAGAGCATTCAAGCTTGTTACGGCCTTAGAAAGCTTGTTGGAAACTCAATGGAATCAAAATCAAGTATTTCTTTGTTTCTTCATTTTTTCCGTTGATCCGGGATACGTAACCAAGGCTCATGTTACGTGTTACATTAACAACAACCACCAACCCCTTATGAACCCAGTGGTCTTATCCACCAAGTTCCGACATAAAATCCTAGCAGTCAGATACTCTATTTCACTAGTATCATATTTTATCTCAATTCCAATGGAACATTGTTGTATACTTGTTTTGTTTATCTGGTTAAGATGGTCGTGAGCACTCTCATGACCTTTTTACACTAAAAAACTCATAATACTATAGTCAATATTGTTATTGTCATAGTTTTTGGAATTGTTGAATAATATATCAGGATAACTTAGTGTTATTATCATTGTTTTTGGAATTGTTGAATAATATAACAGGATGACTTATCTAAATCAAAGTTGTCCTATCCGAAGCCGCGTACGATGTTCTAACTTCTGATTCAAAATATAAACCCGATCCTTAATTTACTCTTAAAATTTAGTATCTTTAATTTTAGTTTAATTAATTAGGTTAAATTAATTGAATTGAGTTGAGTATTACACCTTCAGATCTTCATCCAGATTTGAACTTTTATTGACAACGTAAATTGAGGTTAAGATATTGTAATATAAAAATTTTTGAATAGAGAAAAGTTTATATTTTCATAAACTTGACATAAATTTATTCAATATACTTGTGATTAATTTGTGTGCGTACTTATGGAAGTTTGAAAATTATTCAACTTCAAATTGTTCCTATTTCCATTCAACGTCACATTGTTCCTTTGAGTTGGTTTCTTTTATGGAAATTATATATAAATTAATGTACTTATATGATTATTTAATAGTATTTTATGTAACTTAATAATTGATATATGAATAATAAAATAATATCACAAATTTTTAGATTAAAAAATATAATTGTTCTTTGTCATTTATAGAAGTGCCTTTTAGAATACTAACATAAATACATAATGGGAAAAGTAACATATACTCTTCTCTTGTCTTCTAACTTAATCAATATTATAGACGACATACCTAATTTTTTATAATTTATTTATATATAGTGTTATGAGATGATAAGAGAAACGTAGAATAATTAATTATAAATTTGAGTCATATCATCAAAGTTCTCTAATAGCTCTACATAATAATCACACCACATTTAATAAACTTATTTAAAAGACTAAACAAATAAAAGTATCGTAAATATAACCAACAATTTTTAAAGTCTCTTTTGACCTAGCTATAAAACAAAAGATTAATTAATTGTAGCTCACATGAAAAATTGTAACATTCCTCCTCTTGAGCAAAGTTAATTAACATTTAATAATTTTGAAAGTATTTTAGAAAAAACTTGATTGGGTTAAACAATAAATTTAATAAGTTTATGAACAATTCTAAACAAGTATTTTAGTATAAAGAATCCAATTCAAAGAAATATACATACTAGACAATAGTAGTTAAAATAATGTAATCAGTATACTCTCTACAATCACAAGTATAAGCAATTCACCAATTGAACCCTTTGTTGTAATAATAACACATTATGCTTACATTTGTGACCCATAAAATTTTAAAGCATGCATAATCATATTAGTCCAATCTCAAAACAAGACTCATGATTTTTATAAGAGAACATTAACCTTGTAAAAAGTTGCTAAAAAAATAATATCAATTATAGCGTAAACATTTTTTCTATAAAGAAGTATAATACATCTTGTAGTAAAAGATTCACGTATGCATATATACTATAAGCTAATTACATGCATACATTTAAAGTATCATAGTATAATAAAAATTAAAAAAATTATAACTTATTTAATTTAAGTATTATAAACACGTATTAAAATGTCATAAGATAATATAATACATATATTGCCTACATGTCTATGAAAATGTATATGCCCCTAGTTAGTAGGTTAGCTAACACATTTGTAGTAACAATATTCTCGTAAAATAAATCACTATCATCAATCCATCCTTGAATTGCATTCATGCCTATAAATAATAATAATCTACAAAGTTGTTAGATTATCAATATTTGGTTTCTTTTTAACATTGTTTAAGTGAAAAATGATATTCCAAAATTTTAAACTCAAATTTAGGTTAGGCTTCTTTTTTTTTTTCCTATTTTACTTGTCATATAAATGTTATTAATCACTTTAGACATGTAAAATATCACCAAAATGTATCTTTGACATAAGATCTCTAGTGCCAAAGTCAATTTCAAACTTATCTAGGTACTTGAGAGAGGATTTTGTGATGGATTCTTTATCTTTTTAACTAACAACTCACTTTATATACTAGAAGTAAGCAAGTGTAGAAATGGGGAATGAACATAATTGGCCTAGTATTATACCTTAGATAGGACATAAAAAATCTCGTAGCCTACTTTTGGGTATATGTTTCTTAACACCTATAGATTGAGCATGTGTGCATCATTTGGTAGCCAATGTATAAATTTGAATTGCTCAATTTCATCAATGAGTAGATGAAGAACCAAGCATGAGAGATATAGCATTCACAAAAACACCATAAGGAAAAATATACTTTGTCAACCAAAAATTGACAATAAAAATATTTTCATAATTTCATAATCAAGTCCTAATTTGTATGAAGCTAGTACGATGGAAAAAACTTATAGATCATAAGAGTGACACTATAGGTTAAGATAATATTGACTTCGTAAGATTGATCCAAAAAGATTATGCACCTTTTACACCATCTTTAAATATGTCACATAAAGATCAACACGATCCAAAACATGATAGTCACTTGACTTAATAGCCTTTAATTAGCTCCTACTATGAAGATTCAAATTCCATACTTTTTAGATGTATAATGATCTAGAGGACCAATAGATTATATAGTGCTTTACTAATAGATCAAGAACATGCATGAGGCTTTTAAAGGACCAACAGATTATATAGTATGCTACTAACAGATTAAGAACATACATAAGGCCTTAGTCGCTTTAAAATGTATAACTTTTCAATCAACAATGATAGATGTGATAAAAGACTAATATCAAAATATACTTCGCAAGTTTGTATCCTACTTGTCATAGTTTAAGTCATACTTGGTAATAATAAGAGTAGGCTAAAAGATTTGACATTAATTTTTAATATTGTTTAAATGTAATGTGTAATACTTCAACATTAAATATAAAGATTTGATGTGAAAAATATACAAAAAGTTTCTAAAGGCACCAACATATATATGCATCCCTATTAATGGATAAGTCTCACAACTTTATGGAACTACAATAGGGGTTTTAGAGATTCCTTAACTTAGAGAAGGTAGAACAATTGCCCAATATACTTGAATGATCAATATGATAGTGTAGCGAGGATAATATACCAGTAACCAGTTGTGCCTTTATGCAACAAACCAGTGAGAAGAAAAAAAGGAAGAAAACCTAAAAATTGCGTACGAAAAAGACATGACAGACTGCTCAAGTCGTCCCATATGGTATCAAAAGGAAGAACAAAAATAAGCAATATTAGATTCATTGAAGTTATAAGTATGACACTGAAGACTACTGAGAGTTAAAGAAAAGGGTAAATAATATGATCCAACAAAGGAAACATAGTAATTTTTAACTTGCAAATCTTTGAATAAGGGCAATACTGTTAAGTCAAGAAGACTTCACTTCTTCTATTGATTTTGATGAAAGTCAAATAATGATAATAAAAGAAGTGTGTGAACTGTTTTGATGAGTTTGTTAAGTGCACAGATAAATGTAAGTAGCACAAATCATCAAATCAAGATGATATTCAAAACCTGACTAAGAAAAAGTGTAAAACAGACTAGATGAAGTCACATGTCATAAGACGAAGCAAATTTATAAGATGAAGCGAAGACATAAGACGAAGGGAAGACATAAGACGAAGTATACAAATCAAATCAAGAAGATATAATTGAAGAATAATCCACAACTTCAATTAGTTAGTTAGTTGAAGTTGGTTACAGGACTCAACTAATAACTGATCTTTGAAGATTCTACAAGCAATTTTCTCAAGAAGACCGTTGTAGAATTATACTATAAATATCATTTGCAGTCATAGACGAAACAACTTTCAACTTTTAACTTTCAACTTTCAACTCTCAACTATTTACTTGCATGAAATAATTATATGATCAAGTGAGTATACTGCAAAAATATCTTGAGTGAAAAGAAGGAAGAAGAGAGGTCAAGATCACCTATAACGTGAGTTTAGAAAACTCAAACAATATATTTTCAAATGAAAAGGAAGGCTAGAGCTTAAAGAGACTAAGATAGCAGATAAAGAATACTTTGTGAAAAAGACCTGAAGAAGCTCTGAAAGTGAGAAATAATACTTGTAAAGTCACAACAGATAGTGAAATCTCAGATAAACTCTAAGGACTGGACGTAGCCCAAAGGTTAAGGGTGAACCAGTATAAATTGCAGTGTCATATTCTCTAACCCTTATCTTTTTAATTTCTTGTTATTAGAAGAATAGATACTATTTCCGCTGTTGCATTACTCAAACAAAATAAGCATGTTATTTTGTAATCGTTTGAATCTTTCAAGAAAATCAAGAAGTTTTTTTAAAGATTACTATCTTAGATGATTGAACACAATTCAACCCCCCTTCTTGTGTATTTTACATATTATACGTGATTTCTATAATAACAAGTGATTTACTTCAGTCGGTATCAAAGCGAAGTTTCCAAGAAACACTGTTACAAAGTGAGGATAAAGATATATGGCTTAATCGCATGTTTTTATAGTTGAAGGTGCCTCAGTCACAAGACCTCCTGCATTCAATGGTGAAGATTACATTGTTGGAAGGATAGAATGTGGCTCTTCATAGAATCCACACACATTTATCTTTGGGATATCATTGAAAGTGGTCAATATATTCTAACAGACTATGAAGGGGAAAGCATCTCTCATGAACAATGGTCAGTTGATCAGAAAGCTCGTGTTTAATTAAATTCAAAGGCCAAGTTTTTTTAAAGTTGTGCTCTAAGTAGAAGTGAATATGATAAGGTTCATAGATGCGAATATGCAAAGGAAATGTGGGAACGATTAGCCATTGCACATGAAGGCACAAGCCAAGTGAAAGAATCCAAGATTGGTATTCTTGTTCATTGGTACGAGCTGTTCAAGATGAAAGATGATGAGTCTATTGATCAAATGTTTGGACGATTCCAAACAATCATTAATCGAATTAAAGCTCTGGGTAGAATCTACGATAGTCAAGATCATGTTAGAAAGATCCTCAAAAGTCTTCCAAAAAGATGGAGACCCAAAGTAACATCAATATAAGAGGCCAAGGATTTAAGCAAGCTAAAGCTAGATGAATTGCTTTGTTCACTAAAAATCTGTGAAGTAGAGCTTGATGCAGAAGATAAACCTAGAGGGACAAATCTATTGCATTAAAGGCTGGTCAAAAGAATCAGAAAATGCAGAAAAATAGAAGCACGTCTTCAAAAGCATTAAAAATTGAAGAAATCAAGAATGATGATGCTAGCAAATCTGATCAAAATTCAAATGAAGATGAAGGAGAACTATCTTTCTTTTCAAGAAAAATTATAAGGATGTGGAAAAAGAAAATAAAGGAAAATAAAGACTCTTCTTTAAAAAAGATTAGTATAGATGATTCAAAGAATGAGAAAAGCCTTATCGTCTGCTATGAGTGTAATAAACTAGGACATTACAACTCTGAATGCCCCTTGCTCAAAAGAAAACAAAAGAAGAGTCAAGGAAACAAAAAAGTCATGATGGCAACATGGGAAGAGTTGGATTCATCTGAATCTGAATCCAACTCAGAATCATCAGAATAAGCAAACATATGCTTGGTAGCTGAAGGTGAAAGCAATGATGAGATCTCCTTACTTGGAAGAAGCAACCACCATCAATGGTACTTAGTCAGTGGCTGCTTGTGACACATGACGGGTAGAAGGTTTATGTTCCTAGACCTCTAACATAAGCAAGGAGGATCAGTAACTTTTGGAGACAACCAGCAGGACAAAATAATTGGGATCGTCAAAATTAGTAAAGATTCCTTTTCGTCTATTGATAATGTTCTGCTAGTTGATGGTTTAAAGCATAATCTAATCAGTATAAATCAATTATGTGATTTTGGTTTTAAAGTATCCTTTAATCAAAATTCTTGTTTAGTTAGAAACAAGGACGGGTCCATATTCTTTTCTACCAAGAGACGAAACAATCTCTATAGGATTAATTTAGATGATTTGAGAAGTCAAAATATTTCATGTCTTATATCAAAAGATGATGAAAAACTGATTTGGCACAAAAAGCTAGGTCATGTTAGTTTTAAACACATTTCCAAATTAGTTAGACATGATTTGGTAAGAGGTTTACGAAAGATAAGTTTTAACAAAGATTTCTTTTGTAAGAGTTGTTAGAAAGGAAAATAGGTTAAAACATCCTTTTCGTCTAAAAATATTGTAACTTCATCTAAACCTATAGAGCTATTACATATAGATTTGTTTGGCCTAACTAGAACAGTAAGTCTTAGTGGAAAGAAGTATGGTATTGTAATTGTTGATGACTTTACTAGATTTTGTTAGATATTGTTTTTAACTCATAAAGATGAATCTTTTAAATGCTTTAAAGTCTTATCCAAAAAGTTACAAAATGAAAAAGGAATTTCTATTGCTAGAATTAGGAGTGATCATAGTGGAGAATTTGAAAATGAAAAATTCAAAATGTTTTGTGAAAAGAATGGAATTTTCCATAATTTCCCTGTTTCTAGAACTCCTCAACAAAATGGAGTTGTAGAAAGAAAGAATAGGACGATTCAGGAAATGGCAAGGACTATACTATGTGAAATGAATCTTCTTAAGTACTTCTGGGCAGAAGTTGTAAATACAGCTTGCTATATTCAAAATAGAGTATTTTTGCGATCTATTGTAAATAAAACTCCATAAGAGTTAAGGAAGGGAAGAAAACCAAATATTTCTTACTTTCATCCTTTTGGTTGCAAATGCACTATCTTGAATACAAAACAAAATTTGTATAAATTCAATTCTAAGATCAATTCAGGAATTTTTCTAGGTTATTCTATTAGATCTAAAGCTTATAGAGTTTATAATCTTGTTTCTAAATCTGTTGAAGAATATATATATGTAAAGTTTGATGATGATTCTCATCTAGATAAGAGAGATGATTTTGATGATGAAACTCTATCTGCTCCCTGAATTAGTAACCCAAACAATTCACCATCAGATGATCCATTTGATAAAGTAGTAGATCTCTCTGAGAATATTAGTTTGAGAAAAGACTGGAGATACAAATATTCTCACCCAAAAATTTTAATTATAGGAGAAACATCAGAAGGAGTGAGAAATAGATCTAAGTTTAGGAGAGAAGCCAATGTAGCTTTTGTTTCTGAATTAGAACCTAAGAAAATTGATATGAAGCTTGGATTTTAGCTATGCAAGAGGAGTTAAATCAATTTACTAGGAATAAAGTCTGGTCTCTAGTCCCTAAA
>JAOQMS010048719.1:0-31077 GCA_027563885.1 Erythroxylum longipes | reverse complement strand
ATTAACTCCAATTAAAATGATTTATCTAACAATACTACAAAATTTATTCAAATCATGCTTACTAAAATAAAAAAATTTCGGGGCCCAATAGTAAATGAGAAATAGCATTAAGAAATTAGGAAATGTAGTTCATGCTCATGCATAACATTAGCATACAAACATGTGATTATTGATTTTTGTACACACTATAAAGTCTGTACATGTACTCATTTGACAAATTCCGGGGTATAAATGATTTTAAAGTGATTATAACGTGAATAGTGAATATTATGCCTTGAATTTTGATTTGGTGAGTATAATTATTAATTTAGAATTTTTGGTAAAAATTTGGGAGATTTCTAAAATTATGTGTATTTTTTACTACGAAAAATGTCAATTGGGAAGATAAGTGGTAATAGAAATAAGTGACAAATGGTAGTAGAAATAATTGAAAAGTGACTTTAGGATTTATTAATAATAAACATTAAAAATTAGGAGACAATTGGATTAGAAATTGAGTGACAATGGACTGATTATTAAAAATTGCGATAGCTTAAGTTAAAATCCAAGTATCAAATTTATCAAGTGGTAAGTGTCATGACATATGTCATGACACTCACCAAGCATTTTTATCTTGCTATTTACCCACCTATCCCATGACAATCTCTTGAAAGACCATCTTCATTTTTGTCTTTCACTTTTATCATATGCTCCCTTCTTCATCTTCTTCATTTTCTTCACTCACGACAACTTCTCACCAACCTTACTCTCAACGTTGAGTTGCTATCATCCTCCATTTTAGCCACTTCAAGATCCTTACTATCTCTTTATCTTATAACTAAATACCTAACCTATTCCTCTTTGAAAGATGATGATCTTGTATGTTTGGAGCTAGGGTTAGGTGATGATTTGAAGAGGCTTTAGAGCTAAAACAAGTAAGTAGCATGCTGTTATTCATGGTTTGTTAAGTAGCAACTTTTATGATGCTAGTTTTGAGGTGGAATGATCATGAAAAGGTTATTGATAATGAGTGCAGAAATTTGATGAATGAATGACTATCAATATGTTCTATTTTTGGATGTATAACAATATGGATTTATTGGTTGTTTTAGAGATAGATTAATGGTGAAAATGGATTATGAAAGTGAAAAAAAATGTGGATGAATGTATAGACATGTTTGATGTTATGTTTTTGTGGTTATGAACAACAATAGATTATAATTTGTTTATGAATGCTATTGAGATGGAATTTAAGTGAGAATGAAGAGGAAATGATAAGGAATGAAGGTAGAAAGGATAAACTATGCATAAGATGTAACTTGTAGGAGTTAAAAATCTGGAAAAATGGGAAGAAGAATAGCTAGAAATTTACAGATACAACCCACGATTGTGGGAATACCTCCACGATCATGTGAATTCCAAGAATGGTTGGAAATGTTTTGTTGAAATAACCCACAATCATGGGAAGTCATCCATGACTGTGGGAAAGGCCATTAACGTGTATTCTTATCTTTTAAGTGATGTTTGAATCAACTAATGCTAAGGTCCTTTCCTATAGTGCATTTAGGCTGAAATGAGGCTTGAAATGAACCTATGAATGCTAAGGTCCTTTCCGATAGTACATTTTTAGGCTTAAATGAGGCTTGAAATGAACCTAGTTTGATGCTTGATTAGGTGATTAAATGTTTGATATGTTTAGTATGATAATTAAGGTTATAACTTAAGCATGAATGGCTAATATCAATGAAACAAAATCTGGAAATTTAGAGATCTTATAGAAATGAAACTATTCATAGAAATTCTAATGTGATTCAAAGGAGATGAATGATGTGTATTAAGTAAAGATGAATGAGAAATTGGATATTATGTGATGCTGGAATAACATTGTTGAATGATTGATTGAGGAACTTAGAATGATCATGTATAATTGAGGTGTAAACCTAAGTTCAAATTAGACATATCTAAATGATAAAGGTTGAAAGATTAAGATTCGTAATTGATGATACAAACCCAGAATAGTCAAATTGAGCATGCATTATGCATAACATGTATACATATGTGTATGATTGAATACTTATATGATTGAGCAAATTGAGTAATGTGTAAATGTGTGTGTTGCATAATATAGAAGCGCAACTAGAAAGACAACATCCAGACATTGCTGGGACTTCAAAGCAATGGCTAACTGGAGCGTATTGTAAGTAACCTAGATGTTCTCACTAAGATTGTTTGTATTTGTTTAAAATTTCAATTATTAAACTATTATTGATATGAATGTGTTAATTCTTGACTTTGATAGTTCGAGGCATTTGATGAATGAGATTTGCATTGGAAGTGCTCATTGAATGTTAATTTGAAAGAAATGTGTTCTCAACTAATATATTGAATGCCGGACTTATGTCCGATGAAAAAAATGAAAAGTGAATGTGTTTACTGAATGAATGTGATTGACTAAATATATGTGATATAATGCATTTCATTACATGATATGCATGATCAGATAAAGGCAGTTGTCATCGGAGTAGCCAGTGAAAAAGAACTTAAAGCTCAAAATGTGTATAAGAGTCACAGGCTCACTAGTAAAATGAGCTCGATATCCACAACAGATACGGGACAGTTAAACAGGCACTCGGTCACAACAATTAACAATGAAAGTGGAGTCTCACGAGAAATTACATTTATAATTGATATGTGTGTTATATAATTGATTAAAGTGAATTGTTTGATTTATTCTGAAACAAAAATGTGAAATTATATGCAATATTTGCTTATGTGAAATTTATCTTAATTTTAATGTGATCTTTCATATGATTGGTATAAGTGAGCACATCAATGATGGCTTGCTTACTGAGTTCACAAAACTCATCAAAATTGCAATGTTGACTTTCAAGTACGAGAGAGGAGACTTAGCTTATAAGACGTTCTAGAAGAAGTCTAGTTCTTGCTTTTTGGACATCAAGAAATGGCTCAAAGGTCGGCCAATTGAGATTATAGAGTTTAGTTGGAATTTTTTTGTATAGTTCTCATGTCATGCAGAACATGTTGTAAGAGTAGTGAACTCTTATTTATTTTTGATATTGTATATATGTATTATGAAGTGAAAAACTACTTTGTAAACCATGTGTTACAATTGAAATAATGAAATTGATCTTTTAGATATTGTGGTATTTTGTATGATACCAAATGAGTGAATGTGACTTCTCAAACGCACCGTTTCATGAGGAACGTTCCCGAATGTCAGGTGGAGGTTCAGGTAGTATACCTTATGGAAGGGGGCGTTACAGCTTGACATCCATAAGGACATATAGGAACATTAGACATGATATATAGTGAGAAACTCGGATAGTAATCGCTATTATTGTCTATTATAGGTCATCTTCCATAAGTGGTCAAGTTGGACAATTAGCTGACCTAGAATCTGTAGGAGCTAGCAGAGAGTTTTCTGTACCTTGACCTGACCGAATGCCTCCCAGAATTCCTAAAAGAAAGGAAATGATGTATGATAAACCGAGAAAGCAAAGGGCTGTGGACTTCTACAGAAGTACAAACCCTGCCGAGGCTGAATAATGGCTAGAGAGAACTGAGAGGATCTTTGATTAGATGGACTGCGAGCCTGACGAGAAGTTCGACTATGCAGTCTCATTACTACAAGGTCCATCATACCAATGGTGGAAGACTATTCCAGGTAGTACCACTAGACCTTGTGGATTGAAGTGGGAAAACTTTCTAAAAGTCTTCAAAGAGAACTATCTGCCAAAGATCTACCTGGATAAGAAGATGAAAGAGTTCTTAGATCTAAATCAAGGCAGTCTCACAGTGGTAGAGTATGAGATAAGATTTAATGAGATGATGGGGTATACTACTGCCTTAATTCCTACTGAGGAAGACAAATGTAGAAGGTTTAAAGATGGATTGAATATAGAGATAAGGACAAGGTTGGCAATTATGAATCTGAGCAGTTTTTCTGAGCTGAGAGCTGCCTCCATCCGAATCGAACAGTTGTTAAAAGATGGTCAAGGGTAGTACAGATAAGAGTTTAGAATGAAGAGACGGGGTGAATCTCAGGTCAATTCTGGAAAAAGGTTTAGTAAGTTCCAGAATAGATCTTTTCGATAACCGACTAGATCCAGACAGTCAGGGTTCAGACAAAGAGGCAGTTCTATATAGACTGGCAGTGGTAGAGGTCAGCATCTGGGCAGATGCAACAGTGTGAACATTGTAGAAAGAAGCATAGTAGGGAATGTTGGAAGCTAACAGAAACTTGCCTTCGATGTGGCTCCTTAGAGCATCAGATCAGAGACTTTCCCATAGTTTTCTAGGCATAGTCGAGAGTGAGAGGAAGAACAATGATAGAGACAACTGTCCAATAGAGCCGAGCTAGTGGATCCGGACAGAGAGACCGAGGTAGAGGAAGAGTGAGTGTAGCTAGTCCCACTATCAACACTGAGGTGCGAAGCAACCAACAGCAGTCTCAGGCCAAAGTTTATACGATAACCTTACAGGAGGCTCAGAACTCCCTAGATGTCGTTTCAGATGAATTGCATATCTTTAATTTTGAAGCTTTTACATTACTAGATCCAGGATCTACACATTTTTTTATCGCACCGCATCTGGTATCTGGACTACATTGTGATAGAGAAATGTTGAAATATAGATTAGAGGTGAGTACACCGATAGGTAGTACTATACTAATTGGTAAAGTCTGTAAAAAGAGTATGATTCGAGATGATCAGGCAGAATTGGAAGCTCATCTGATTGTATTGCAGTTAAAGGAGATAGATATTATTCTAGGCATGGATTGAATCACTGCTCATAGGGCTATAATGAACTGCTACACTAAGGAGGTAATACTTGAATCTCCTAATTAGCTAGGTGTGATATTTCGAGGTGTTATCAAGCAGTGTCAGCCAGACTAATCTCATTCCTAAGTACTTTAAGACTGATCTGAGGTAGAAGTGAGGCTTATTTGGCCCACATAGTTAATACACATACTATGCAGACAGTACAGGATATTCTTGTTGTTAGGGATTTCCTAGATGTGTTTCTTGCCAAGTTATCTAGTTTACCCCCAGATAGGGAAACGAAGTTTACGATTGACTTAGTTCTAGGTACTGCTCCTATATCTATTCCTCTATATAGGTTGGTACCTGTAGAACTAAAAGAACTTAAGGCTCAGTTATAGGAGTTGTTAGACAAGGGTTTTATCAGAACTAGTGTCTCACCATAGGGATCCCTAGTTTTATTTATGAAGAAAAAAGATGGAACTCTGAGCTTATGTATCGATTATAGGCAACTGAATCGAGTGACAGTGAAGAACAAGTATCCGTTACCGAGGATAAATGACTTACTTGATCAGTTGTAGGGATCTCAGGTATTCATTAAGCTAGACATGAGATCAGGGTACTATCAATTGAAGATAGCAGAGGCTGGTGTACTAAAGAATGCATTTAGAACCAGATATAGGCATTTAGAGTTTTTGGTGATGCCATTTGGATTGACAAATGCCACAACTGCTTTTATGGCTTTGATGAATAAGATATTCCAACCTTATTTAGATCGTTTCGTAGTTGTGTTTATTAATGATATTTTGGTGTATTCAAAGGCAAAGAGGAACATGTTGAACATTTGAGGTTAATTCTACAGATTATCAGAGAGAAGCAATTGTATGCCAAATTCAGTAAGTGTGAATTTTGGCTTGATCAAGTAGTATTCTTGGGTCATATAGTAATTGGACAGGGCATACAAGTTGATCCAAAGAAATTAGAAGCAGCGATGAAGTGGGAAGCTCCTAGAAATATGTTAGAGAGTTTCCTAGGATTAGCTGGATATTACAGAAGGTTTATCAAAAGGTTTTCTTTAATATCAACCCCTTTGACAAATCTTCTGAGGAAGAATGTGCCTTTTTGACAGAATGATGAATGTTAGAGGAGTTTTGAGGAACTAAAGCATCGGTTGAATACAACACTGGTGCTAACTATCCCATATGGATCTGGAGGTTATGTGGTGTATAGTGATGCTTCATAACAAGGGTTAGGATGTGTACTGATGCAGCATAGCAGAGTGATAGCATATGCATCGAGATAGTTGAGGTCTCATGAATTCAATTACCTAATACATAATCTAAAACTTGCTGCAGTATTATTTGCCTTGAAGATTTGGAGACATTATCTGTATGGAGAGACATTTCAGATATGTACTAATCATAAGAGTTTGAGGTATCTGTTGAGTCAAAAAGAGTTGAATATGAGATAGAGAAGATGGACTAAATTGTTGAAGGATTATGAATGAATAATTAAGTATCATCTGGGTAAAGCTAATGTGGTAGCTGATGCATTAAACCGAAAATCAGATAGAAGTGTAGCATAAGTTCAAATATTGAGGTTACCAAACTTAGTCCAATTGTGAGCATTAAATGTTGAGTTAAATCTAGAGCATAATGAAGCATTGATAGCTATGCTGAAGCTTAGACTTGTATTACATGACAGAATTAGAAAAGTTCAAAGTAAAGATCCAAAAATTGTGAAGCTTATTGAGAAATTGAAAGTGAACCCAAATTCTGAGTTTAAATTGAGAAATGAGACATTGTGGTTGAGGCAGAGACTATGTGTACCCGATGTGGATAGTCTAAGAAAGGAGATTTTGGAGGAAGCACATATAGCAACCTATGCTATGCATCCTGGTACTACCAAGATGTATAAAATGCTGAAACAACATTTCTGGTGGCCAGGGATGAAGAGATAAGTGGTTGACTATATGACTAAGTGTTTAACTTGCTAACAGATCAAGGTAGAGCATTAGGCTCCGATTGAGAAGTTACAGTCGTTACCTATTCTGAAGTGGAAATGGGATGGTATTGCTGCGAACTCTAAGGTAACATGATTCCATATGGGTTATTGTGGACCGATTGACAAAGATGGCCCATTTCTTACCATTGAAGGAGAATATGACACTGGATCAGTTAGCCCAGAGGTATATGAATAAAGTAGTGAGATTACATGGAGTCCTAGTGTCCATTGTGTCAGACAAAGACCCCAGATTTACTTCAAGATTTTAGACAAGCTTATAGACAGGTATGGGTATGAAGTTAAACTTCAGTACTACATTTCATCCTCAAACAAATGGATAGAGTGAGAGATGATTAAGACTGTTGAGGATATGCTTAGAGCTTGTACATTGGAGTTCTAAGGAGCATGGGATTAGTATGTAGCTCTGATTGAATTTACTTAATAATAACTATTATCACAGTAGTGTCGGTATGGCTCCGTATGAGGTGTTTTATGGCAGAAAGTATTGTTCGCCGTTATATTGGTATGAAGAGGATCTAAGAATTGTTGAAGGCCCAGCACTGATTCAAGATACTGTTGATAAGGTAAAATTGATCTGAAATAGAATTAAAGCAACTCAAGATAAACATAAGAGTTATGTGGATCAACACTGGAGGGATTTGGAGTACGGAGTAGGAGACAAAGTGTTCCTGACAGTATCATCTTGGTGCTGAGGTTTGGTAAAAAGGGTAAGCTCAGCCCTAGATACATTGGTCCATATGAGATTATCAAAAGAGTTGGACCATTGGCTTATAAGTTAGCACTACTTGCTGAGATGGCTCAGACACACAATGTGAGTATGCTAATGAGATATCAGTCGGATCCGACTCATGTGTTACTGGCTCAGGAGATTGAAGTTGCAAGTAATCTGAGTTATGCTTATCAATCAGGTAAGAATTTCAAGGACGAAATTTCTTAAGGGGGAGAATTGTAATTTCTCATTTTCCCATACTAAGGGTTAAAACCCTAGATTACTGTAAATGAGAAATAGCATTGAGAAATTAGGAAATGCATTTCATACTCATGTATAACATTATCATACACACACGTGAGTATTGATTTTTGTACACATTACAAAGACTATACATGCACTCATTTGACAAATTCTAGGGTATAAATGATTTTAAAGTGATTATGATATGAATAGTGAATATTATGTCTTAAATTTTGATTTGATAAGTATAATTATTAATTTAGAATTTTTGGTGAAAATTTAGGAGATTTTTGAAATTATGTGTATTTTTGGACTAGAAAAAATGCCAAGTGGCAAGACATGTGGTAGTAGAAATAAGTGACAAGTGGTAGTAGAAATAATTGACAAGTGGCTTTAAGATTTATTAATAATTGAAATTGAAAATTAGGAGACAATTGGAAAAAAATTGAGTGATAATGGACAAATTATTAAAAATCAGGTGGTAACTTAAGTTAAAATCCAAGTATCAAAATTTATCAAGTGGTAAGTGTCATGACACTTACCAAGCATTTTTATCTTGTTATTTCCCACCTATCCCATGACACTCTCTTGAAAGACCATCTTCATTTTTGTCTTTCACTTTTACCATATGCTCTCTTCTTCATCTTCTTCATTTTCTTCACTCATGACACCTTCTCACCAACCTTAATCCCAATGTTAAGTTACTCTCATGATCATGTATGTTTGGAGCTAGGGTTAGGTAATGATTTGAAGAGGCTTTAGAGCTAAAACAAGTAAGTAGCATATTGTTCTTCATGGTTTGTTAAGTAGAAACTTTTATGATGAAAGTTTTGAGGTGGAATGATCATGAAAAGGGTGTTGATGATGAGTGCAGAAATTTGATGAATGAATGACTATCAATATGTTCTGTTTTTGGATATATAAAAATATGGATTTATTGGTTGTTCTAGAGATAGATTAACGATGAAAATGGAGTATAAAAGTATGCAAAAATGTGGATGAATGTATGGACATGTTTGATGTTATGTTTTTGTGGTTATGAACAACAATAGATTACGATTTGTTTATAAATGATATTGAGATGGAATTTAAGTGAGAATGAAGAGAAAATGATAAGGAATTAAAGTAGAAAGGATAAACAATGCATAAGATGTGTTAGATGTAAATTGTAGGAGTTGAAAATCTGGAAAAATGGGAAGAAGAATAGTTGGAAATTTACAGATATGAGAACCCACGATCGTGGGAGAATGCTGGAAATATTCTGTTGACATAACTCACGATTGTAGAAAGTCAACCACGATCATGGGAAAGCCGATTAACGTGTATTCTTGTCTTTTAAGTGATGTTTGAATCAACTAATGCTAAGGTCCTTTCCTATAGTGCATTTAGGCTTGAATGAGGCTTGAAATGAAAATAGTTTGATGCTTGATTAGGTGATTAAATGTTTGATATGTTTAGTGTGATAATTAAGGTTATAATTTAAGCATGGATGGTTGATATCAATGAAACAAATCTGGAAATTTAGAGATGTTATAGAAATGAAACTATTCATAGAAATGCTAATGTGATTCAAAGGAGATGAATGATGTGCATAAAGTAAAGATGAATGAGAAATTGGATATTATGTGATTTTATAATGTTAGAATAACATTGGTGAATGATTAATTGAGGAACTTGAAATAATCATGTATAATTGAGGTGTAAACCGAAGTTCAAATTAGACATATCCAAGTGATAAAGGTTGAATGATTAAGATTTGTAATTGAGGATACATACCCGGAATAGTCAAATTGAGCATGAATTATACATAACGCATATACATATGTGTATGATTGAATACTTATGTTATTGAGCAAATTGAGTAATGTGTAAATGTGTGTGTTGCATGATATAGAAGCGCAACTAGAAATATAGCATCTAGACATTGTCGGGACGTCAAGGTAATAGCTAACTGGAGCGTACTGTGAGTAATATAGATGTTCTCACTAAGATTGTTTGTATTTGTTTAAATTTTCAATTATTGAACTACTATTGATGTGAATGTGTTAATTCCGAACTGTGATAGTCCGAGGTGTTTGATGAATGAGATTTGCATTGGAAGTGTTCATTAAATATGAATTTGAAAGAAATAAGTGTTCTAAACTAATATGTTGAATACCAGATTTATGTCCGATGAAAAAAGTGAAAAGTAAATATTTTTACTGAATGAATATGATTGATTGAATATATGTGATATGATGCATTTCATTACATGATTTGCATGATTAGATAAAGGCAATTGTGACCGGAGTAGCCAGTAAAAAAGAGCTTAAAGTTCAAAATGTGTATAAGAGCAACAGGCTCACTAGTAAAATGACGGATATTGTTGAGTGAATTATACAAAACAATCTACTCATTTTACGCTTAAAAACTGCAAGTATACGAGTCGTGACTTGTAGTTAGAAAGTGGATATCGATCCCATAGGAATTGATGCCTAGATACCACTTAGTTCAGATCAAGCTTTGTTTAAGAAAAGAAATTGTTTAATGGAAATATTCTGGAAAATTAAATAAAATTTAAAGACTAACAATGAACAATAGACAATACCAAAATGCAAAAAATTGGAATTCAAGGTTTTAATGACTACATATCACTTTCTTTCTATCTTGTCTCCCTCTTATTTTATTAATTGAATTATGTCTCACCTAAGATGTTCAATTGTATTAACTAACCTCTCTCAAAGTGTAATTAATTGTCCCTAATCAAATTAAATGAAGTCAATTAAGCAATCTTTCAACCTACCCAATCACTCCACCAATTTAACTAGTTGTTTAAGTTATCCTATAGGTGATCAATTAAACTAGCTGAGATCTCTCTTCTAACTAATCAATTAACGTGATGATTGTAAGTCTATAGGTTAACAACTCTCGTTGTACAATCCTACACAAATAACCCAACTCAATCTCTGAATTTATTATAAGGTATAAGAATATAAACAATAATCGTTAAAGACAACTTTCATTCAATCCAATAAAATTGGAGTTTACCAAAATAGTTCAAAAGTAATCCTTAAAACCCCCTTCAGATGGGATTCCCACGGGCGTAGGAGTCTGCATGATTCCCACGCGCATGGGATTTTTCTTCAAAAATTTTCTGGAGAAGATTCCCACATCCGTGGGAATCTACCCAATTCCCATGGGCGTGGATTTTCTCTCCAGAAACTTTCTAGAGAGGATTCCCACATCCGTGGGAATCATCCCAATTCCCACGAACGTGGGAACTGGTAATCCTCAAATTTCCAAACCTTCTTCCAAGTGTAATTTCATTCTCCATGATTCCAAAACCTACAAAAACATTGAGATCATATCATCCGTAAGAAATTTTAAAACATAACAAATAAAATTTTAAACCCTCCTTCGAATGGGATTCCCACGGGTGTAGGAATCTGCATGATTCCCACGTGCGTGGGATTTTTCTTCAAAAATTTTCTGGAGAAGATTCCCACGTCTATGGGAATCTACCCAATTCCCACGGGCGTGGATTTCCGTAACATCACCAATATTCAAATATTCCATCTTACAAAGACTGGAAGGGATGAAAAATACAGAAAATTGAATAAAGAAAACTCCTTCTCTTCTTTGCCAAAATCTAGAATTTTTGGTGTTGATGTGCTATGTTCTAAATTGTTGTTAATAATCCTTGAATCTTAACCTTCCTTAAAACTGAAAACTTGTGTTTTTCACTTAAGGAGGCTCTCTCTACAGAGGTCTTCTTGTTTTCTTTCATCTATGGCAGTTTAATATGTTTTATAGTCCAGAAACCTTAAAGTTTAATTGAACCACCCCGTAGAATGTCTCGGATTAAACTTCCCACGATCGTGGGAATTGGCATGATTCCCATGATCGTAGAATTTTGCAACAGAAAGTTCCCTCTTCTCTTATCCTCTTTGGTCTCTAGCTCATTTTCCAAGTTGCACAATCTTCATTCCTACATAAAAATAATCAATTGTTACCTTAAATTAACACTAAACATGAAATAACGACAATGAAGATTAAACTAAACAAAAACATACAAAATGAATCCTAAATTACAACAAAAATCAACTATTATGCAAGAAACACATGCCAAATACTTAGAAAAACATAGACTAATGCACAACTATCAAATTCCCCATGCTTAAATCTTTTCTCTTCCTCAAGCAAAATAAATACAATCAATCAATTCTATCACTTCATTTTCGCAAAGATCAAAGCATAAAATCCTTCAAATTTTAGCCAACTTAAATATCAAGTTAATACACATATCATGACTACTTTTTCATTAGTGTACATAAGCAAATTCAACACATGGCAACATTACTCAAAGATAAGTATAGATGCAAAATGAATCTTCCTTACGGTTTCACTCATTTCTCTCAAGTGTTTGATGGTTAGTGTTTCGCTCAAACTTCTTGTAGGGAACTACACTACCATAGGCTTATTAATACACCAATTATCCTCTATAATAATTGCATACATAAATAGATCAAAAGGGCTTGTTTGGGGTTGTAATGTGGTAAGGGTTAAGGTAGGTAAAGAGGGTAAAAGGTTTAACATAAGCATTCGTAAAGTAAAAAAGTGGGTGAAAAGGGATAACAAAACATAACTCCGAGATATACAAATGCAATTATGCTAATACTCTGCACTTATTTATCCTACTCAATTGTTCTTCTTTTTTTGTCTTTTTCTTTGCATTTTTTTTCATTTTTCTTTCCTTTTCTTAATACATTGAAGAACTATGAATAAAATAGCAACTAAATACAATATGATTCATAGACAGAAGTATCCTCAACTCATCTAGGTAAAAATTTTCACAATAATCCCAACTAATGCATTACTTAATACTCAACTAAGCTTGTGAATGGGTAGGTTAATGGGGAAAATTTTTGGGTATTTTCAAAAAACAAAAGGTTAAGGCTCAACGGGGGCAGCAAGGGATAATACAAGGGTAGGTCATTTAATCCAAGGGTTAACACAAAAAGGGCCTTAATCATCTCTATTAAGCATGCAGTCAGTAGAATCAAACCGATTCAAAGCAAGTTCTGAAGGTAATATCCTAAGGAAGCATCACACAACAAAGAAATAGAATGACTATATATGGAGTCATATAGGCTCAATCCTCACATTGGCTCAAATGAAAATTTATTATGCAGCTCGACACTACCTCATTGCTCAAATGGCAATTTGTTAGTAAGCTTATGTAACCAACTACTTTTCATCACTCAACATAGTTCACTTTCTACTCAAGTAACCTAATTCGAGTTCAAGCATGCATTCAATCTAATTCCAACTAGCACGACAGAATCTTATGGCAATACCTATCAAAATGATTCAAGTGCAATTCCATTGCTTAACACAAAACAACATGATATGCCTAAACATGCATCCTATTTTACAGAATGCACACAGTGATTCACAATGCAATTAACAATGCAAGTGTCACCTCCACACACTTAAAGAACACATTGTCTTCAATGTGACAAGGCAACCATAAAATAAAAAAAATGACATCAAACCAAACAAAAATGACAGCAAACCAAACAAAAAATGATAGCAAACTAAACAAAAGAAATTAAACCAAACAAAAGACAGTGAACCAAACAAAAATGACATGAAACCAAACAAAAGACATAAACATAATTTAAAAGCATAGGGTAAGAAAAGCTTATGGGGATTGCGGTGGCGATGGTGTTGGTGAAGGAGCTTCAAAATTATTACTCTGAAAGAATTTGAGGAATTTCTTCTTCAAGTAGCGTTGCTCATTGTGGACTTACAAAATTTGGGTGCCGAGCTCATTGAGTTGCGATGTCATTTGCTGCTGATTGGAGGCCATCTAGTTGAGGATTTGTTGAAATTTGTCAACCTCTTTCGGTGCACTCGGTTCTCCTCCACTGCTTCTTCTTCTGACTTCGAGACTGCTTGGGATGTGGAGGGTCGGGAAGCGGTTGTATCTGTGCCCCTCCTGTTCTTCATTGCAGTACGCGTTTAAGGATTTCGAAGTTCTATAGAGTGGAACTCCAAAATCTTAAAGCGCCTCAAATAAGATATGTCAAACATATTGTATTGAGTTGAATGTACATTTTTCACATCAAGTTTATAAAATAGAGCCAAATCAGTTACAATATGAGACATGTCAAAATAAGAGCTTTTTTTATTCACAACACTCACTATTGATCGAAAAATCCTAAAAGGCGTTTTGATTTTTATTTTTCGATCCATGCATCACAAGAAGAAGAGTTCTTTGGCTGAGCATTTATTACTTTCAGTTTTATTAAACACTGTTAAGCACATAAATTTATGCAAACGTAAATGCTCAGTACTACGAATTAAAGTGTTCGGTGCATTCCTAGAGTCAAAATTTTCTTCACCTGTTAGAGTTTTCCAGTAATCATCCAGATAAAAGTCATCGTGATCATTTAAAACTTTAGTGTTTGACAAATCTAAAAGTGCACAAATGACATTATAATCCAATTTATAAACATTGCCAGGTAACCTAAACCAGAAAACATCCATTTTAAGGTTATAACAGACTGTAGTGAAAAACTCTATATTCATAATAAGGTAAATAGGCACATCACATTGAATGAACATATTCTAACCTATGTTCGCAGCTAGTCACTCAATTTTTCCCCTCAATCCTTTGGTTTCTAATAATTCAAAATCAAAGTATTAAGGAGTGATAAATTTCTTATCTCTAAGGTCTGGAAAACTCATACCTTCTTCCTTCGAATAAATGGGGAATAGGGCATGAAAAGCTGCCACTAAATCGGGCTTACCTTCGCTGGAGACTTGACGGTACAATTCATTAGTCTGTTTCTGATATGCCATCTTCTTTGGAGCCATTGGAAGATTAAAACCTGCAAAAATAAGGAAAAGAGGGTGAATTCGTTTTTAGAGAGAAGGAGAAAAATCTTACCTAAATCTTTGTATTTTTTAATGATTAATGCATGAGAAGAGTAAAGAATTGTAAGATTAATGAAAAGAGATGAAGAACATACCATGAATATAGAGGAAGATGAGGGATGAGAGAATGGATTTTTGTGGGTTAGAGAGAAAATGTATGAAAATTTTAAGGATGAATGAAAGAAGAAGAGGGGGTAGGATTCCCATGATCGTGGGATTTCTCTCCAAAATTTAGAGAGATTTCCCACGGTCGTGGGAATCACTCCAATTCCCACGATCATAAGATTAGGTAATTCTTCCACTTCTAAACCTTCTCCCAAGCCTAACATGCAGTCCCAATGATCCCACAACCTACAAACACATCAAATTAATATTACCAATAAGAAATTTGAAGAGAAAACAAGTTGAGACTCAAACAAAATCCAAATAAGCATCAATCAAACTCAATTCAAACCTAATCATAACTAAATAAATCAAACAAACAAATAAGGAAAAAATCAAAAGGAAATAGAATTCTATGGGTTTCCTCCTATGTAGCGCTTCTTTTAACATCAGTGGCTCGACACTCCTTTTTGCTTAAGGTGGTTCGAATGACTGGGATGGTGGTAGTGTAGAAGCTTAACTCAAACTTTGCATATGAGTTACCCTAGTCTAGATTCCACCTTCCTTGGGGTTTTCCTTCCTTTGCCTTCTCCTACACGATCGTTTCTTTCTGAATGCATTCCTAGGATCCTCAATATCTTCCCATTCTCCTTGGGGTTTAGGTTCCTTGATATCTGTTAGGGTTAAAGGAGAATGATAGTCTTTCTTTGACACTTTGAAGGTTAATTGCTCCTTTCCTATTCTCAGTGTTAGTTCATCCTCATCAATATCAATGATCGAAAGAGAAGTAGCTAGGAACGGTCGTCCAAGAACCATAGGGGTTTCTAGGTCTTTTCCAATATCCAGTATGTAGAAATCTGTAGGAAAGATGAATCTGTCAATCTGTACTTGCACGTTCTTAATGATCCCCTTCGGTTGGTGCACTGTTCTGTCAGCTGTTTTCACCAATATCTTAGTAGGCTCTGGCTCTCTTAAACCTAACTTCTGACTAAAATTATAGGACAACATGTAGATACTAGCTCCCAAATCCGCAAATGCCCTGGTTATGTTAACTCCATTTATACTGCACATAATAAAAAAGTCTCCTGGGTCTTCTTTCTTTTAGGCTATGTTTGGACTTCCTTCTGATATATGCTCCTTCACCTCTTTCTTGACCTGTTCCTTTAACTTGAGCTTTGTTTGGAGTTGATTCGTTATATCCTTAATCTTTCTTGACTTAACCTCCTTACAATTCTTCATTGCTCTATTTGAACTTGCCTTCCGCTGAGCAAAGATAGGATACAGAATTCCAGGTTGAGGCTCCTTGATCGGCTCACTTACTAGCTCACTTGGAAGGACTTCCAAAACTGTTTTTTCTTCTCTCTTGTCTTCATCTTCCTTCTCATTTTTACTTTCCCTTTTCTGAGTCTGCGTGATGGCCATGATCTGTTCTTTTGGTTTAACCTCGATATTTCTCGATAGACTACTTGCAGTTCTAGAAGACAAGGCGTCAGCAAGTTGAACTACCTGAACCTCCAAATTGTGGATGGATGATGCATGGTTCTTCACAATCTGGTCAAATTTTGCTTCCATCCTCTTCTGACTTTCCTCTTGGTTAGCAAACATCCTCTCCTGATTCTCTTCTTAAGCTGTCAGTTTGGAACCCAAAACCTCAATCATCTTGTCCATTTTGCTCTCCCTAGATCCGATTCGATCTTGCTGAAATCCCAGAGGTCCTTGCAGTCTCGCTTGGCTACCTGCATTGTTATTACTATAAGAAAAATTCGGGTGGTTTTTCCACCCTGGATTATAGGTATTTGAATAAGGATTGTTAACTCTCTAGGATTGGCCCAGGTAATTTACCTATTCTGTACCACCGGCTCCCAATAGAAAACACTCAGCTGAGAATGGTTGTTCTGCCCGCATATCTCACATTGTACTTGCATCGCCTTAACTGTAGAGGAAGATGCTCTTTGCATGTTGTTCAACTGCTTCATAAGGGTCATGATATGCGCCTGCAAAGCAGTAACAGAGTCAATGGGTATCATACCTTTTTTCTCCTTCTGCCCCTGTCTGCTCCTCTCGCTAGACCATATGCAACTATTGCTCACCAACTCCTCCAAAAGATCAAGAGCTACTTCTATAGTCTTCCTCATCAATAAACCTCCAGCGGCTGCATCTATGGTTCTTCTCGTGCTTGGATTCACACCATCGTAAAACTTCTACAGCAGGAACTCCTTTAAAAGGTTGTGGTAGGGACAGCTTCTTTGTAGTTCTTTAAATCTCTGCCAAGCTTCATAGAGAGATTCCCCATCATTCTGCTAGAAATTCTTGATTGTCTTGATGATCCTCGTCGTCTTGGTTAACAGGAAATACTTCGCAAGGAATGTTTGGGCAAGCTGCTCTCAAGTAGTAATCTACCCCAAATTCAGTGAGTTGTACCACGCCTTCACCCGATCTTTCAACATGAAAGAAAACAATCTCAACTTAATTGCATCATTGGTCATTCCGTTGAATAGAAAAGTGTCACAAATCTCTAAAAAATTTATGATGTGGGCATTCGGATCCTCGTTAGATATCCTATAGAATTGCACACTGTTCTGTAATATGTTGAGGAGCGATGGCTTTATCTTGAAATTGTTGGCTTGAACCACCGGCCTTGCAACTCCTTGAGGACTGAATCCTGGCCTCATAAAGTCTATCAGTGTCCTCTCAGCTCCTCCTTGCTCTCCTTCTTCATCCATATCTCTCTGTGTAAAATTTAGACGCTTCGCTCTTCTTAACTTTCTTTTGTGTCTTTTGATATCGAGAAACTAGTCTTCACTAACTTCTATCACTTTTCGCATACTCCTTGTGTTCATGCACCTGCAAATATATAAGGAAAAGTATCAAAAACTCTTAAATCAAAGTAATCTAAACTAAACAAGATACTATCCCGACAACGACACCAAAAACTTGTTGCATGAATTATGCAAAACAATCTACTCGTTTTACGCTCAAAAACTACAAGTATACGAGTCATGACTTGTAGTTAGAAAGAGGATATTGATCCCACAGGGATTGATGCCTAGAAACCACTCAATTCAGATCAAACTTTATTTAAGAAACAAAATTATTTAATGGAAATATTCTATAAAATTAAATTAAATTTGAAAGACTAATAATAAATAATAGACAATACCAAAATACAGAAAATTGGAATTCAAGGTTTTAATGACTATAGATCACTTTCTCCCTATCTTGTCTCCCTCCTATTTTATTAATCGAATTGTGTCTCACCTAAGATGTTCAATTGTATTAACTACTCTCTCTCAAGGTGTAATTAATTGTCCCTAATCAAATTAAATGAAGTCAATTAAGCGATCTCTCAACCTACCCAATCACTCCACCAATTTAACAAGTTATTAAGTTATCCTATGGGTGATCAATTGAACTAGCCGAGATCTCTCTTCTAACTAATCAATTAACTTGATGATTGTAAGTTTATAGGTTTCCAACTCTCATTGTACAATCCTACACAAATAACCCAACTCAATCTCTGAATTTATTGTAAGGTATACGAATATAAGCAACAATCATCAAAGACAACTTACATTCAATCTAATGAACTAGGAGTTTAACTGTAACAACCTTAGAGTACCCACCCACAGATATTGTCCATGTTGGGCCTTGGCCCAGCTAAGCCCTCACTATTTTGCTCTTCCCACACCTTGGGAAAAAACGTCTGTGAGGGAGAGGTATCCATACCTTTATAAGGTGTACTTTGTTCTTCTCTCCAACCGATATGGGATCTCATATTCCACCCCCTTTTAGGGTTCAGCGCCCTCGCTGACACACCGGTTCAGATACTGGCTTTGATACTATTGTAACAGCCCTAGACCACTCGCCCACAGATATTGTCCACTTTAGGCCTTGACCTAGCCAAGCTCTCATGGTTTTGCTCTTCTCACACCTTGGGAAAATGCGTCTATGAGGGAGAGGTATCCATACCCTTATAAGGCGTACTTCGTTTGCCCCTCCAACTGATATGGGATCTCACATTCCACCCCCCTTTAGGGCTCAACGTCCTCACTGACACACCAGTTCAGATTTTGGCTTTGATATCATTGTAACAGCCCTAGATCACCCGCCCACAAATATTAGCCGCTTTGGGCCTTAGCCCAGATAAGCCCTCAAGGTTTTGCTCTTCTCACACCTTGGGAAAACGTGTTTGTAAGGAATAGGTATCCATACCCTTATAAGGTGTTCTTTATTCCCCTCTCCAACTGATATAAGATCTCACATTAACAAAATAGTTCCAAAGTAATCCCTAAAACTAAATCAGCCACTCATGGTCTCCATAATATCACCAACATTCAAATATTACATCTTACAAATACTAGAAGAGATTAAAAAACACAGAAAATTGAATAAAGAAAACTCCTCTTCTTTGCCAAAATCTGGAATTTTTGGAATTGATGTGTTATTTTCTCAATTGTTGTTGATAATCCTTGAATCTTCACCTTCCTCAAGACTGAAAACTTGTATTTTCGCTCAAGGAGGCTCTCTCTACAGAGGCCTTCTCGTCCTCTTTCATCTATGGGAGTTTAATATGTTTTATGTTCCAGAAATCCTAAAGTTTAATTGAACCCCGCAAAATGTCTCGGATTAAACTTCCCATGATTGTGGGAATTGGCATGATTCCCATTATCGTAGGATTTTGCAACAAAAAGTTCCCTCTTCTCTTCACCTCTTTGGTCTTTAGCTCAATCTCCAAGCTGCTCAATCTTCATTCCTACATAAAAATAATCGTGGGATTTTGCAATAGAAAGTTTCCTCTTCTCTTCTCTTTTTGGTCTGTAGCTCAATCTCCAAGCTACTCAATCTTCATTCCTACATAAAAATAATTAATTCTTACCCTAAATTAACACCAAACATGAAATAACGATAATGAAGATCAAACTAAACAAAAACATAGAAAATAAATCCTAAATTACAACAACAATCAACTATTATGCAAGAAACACATGTCAAATACTTATAAAAACATAGACTAATGCACAACTATCAGATACGAGACAGTTATCATTGAGCCCGGTATCCATAATAGATACAGGACAGTTAAAAAGGCACTCGGTCACAACAATTAACAATGAAAGTGGAGTCTCATGAGAAATTGCATTTATAATTGATATGTGTGTTATATAATTGATTGAAGTGAATTGTTTGATCTGTTCTGAAATTGAAAAGTGAAATTATATGCAATATTTGATTATGTGAACTGTCGGTGAATTATAATGTGATTTGTCATACGATTGGTATAAGTGAGCACGTCGATGATAGATTGCTCGCTGAGTTCGCAAAACTTATCAAAATTGCAACGTTGACTTTCAGGTACGAGAGAGGAGACTTAGCTTCTAAGACATTCTAGAAGAAATCTAGTTCTTGCTTTTTAGACATCAAGAAATGACTCAATGGTCGGTTAGCTGAGATTGTGGAGTTTAGTTAGAATTTTTTTGTATAGTTCTCATGTCATGTAGAATATGTTGTAAGAGTAATGAACTCTTATATATTTTTGATATTGTATATATGTATTATGAAGTGAAAAGATACTTTGTAAACCATGTGTTATAATTGAAATGAGGAAATTGATCTTTTAGATATTGTGTTATTTTGTATGATGCTATATGAGCGAATGAGACTGCTCTAACACGTCGTTTCATGATGTAACACACCACTCCCATAAAGCATATACCTGACATACCGAAGGATATTCGGGAACATACTTTACGAAAATGGCACGTTAAGGTGGTTAAATCAGTTCATTTTTTTACTTTTTAATCCATCGCACATAAAACATTCCAATAATCATTTGTTTCAATTTTATTCACAAACATATACAGTCTCAAATGTCATTACAGTTCCAAAATTCATATATACAATATCCAACAGTTGAGAGATACAATCCTTGACACAACATAACTAAGTCATTTGTAGGTACAACTGATCTCGACACTAACCCATATCCAAATGCAGGAGTTACTTCAATTAGACTAGCTAGATTTCTCCTGAACCTGAAAAACATTGGTGCAATTTTGGTGAGTTTGCGAAGTTAATAGTGGACCATCATCGTTGTACTTACTCAAAATAGACATAAATATCGCAAGTATATAACATAGTTCAATTAGTATTTTTGTATCATTTAAAATCAAATATCATATATCACATCATTCAAAATTTAGTACCTGATCGCAAAATACATCATATTCCAACCAATCCATTATGCACAAGCATTTCCAACAAGTTCGCTATGAACACAAGCATTTCATATAATCATTTCAGGATAATGTAATCATTCATTTCATCTCACTCATATCATCCACATATTCACAAACATAGCATATCATTGTATCCATGCAATTTAGTCATTCTTTGCAAATATTCACATGGTACATGTAAAGATATGAATGTAATGCACATGAGACTCCACTTTCATTTTTATTTTGTTGTGATCGAGTGCCTATTAATTGACCCATACCCCTTATGGATACCAGGCTTATTTTAGGTACTGACCCATATCCTTTGTGGATATCGGGTTTATTTCAGGTACTGAACGATATCCCTTGTGGATACCGGGCTTATTTCAGGCATTCCCCCATATCTCTCGTGGATACCGAGCTTATCTCAGGTATTGACCCATATCCCTTGTGGATACCGGGCTTATTTCAGGCACTAACCCATATCCCTTGTAGATACCGGGCTGATTTCAGGCTAGTCACTCCAATCATAATTCCTTTATCTGATCATGCACATCAATGTCATTTAATGCATCATCTCACATAATGTGCTATCAATCAATTTCATTCGGTGTGCACAGTCGTTATCACAACCATCGGATCAAAGTCTGGCATTCAAATCAGTTGAGTATCACTTATTCAATTCACATTCACATTCACATTTATCATCAAACCTTGGTCCGGCATTCAATAATAATGATAAGCATCACTTATTCAGTCAAATTCACATACAATGAGCACTTTTAATACAGTCCCAAATAATGATCTCCTTGGACAATTGATGTCCAGAATTATCATAATCAAACTAGTAACAGTTTAATACGTAAAAATTAAAAAATTGAAATACATCTAAGTCAACTCACTATACATATAACTCAAAAAAAAAAGCACATATAATTGAGTTGACACATCTAGGTTAACTCCCAGTATATTCTAGGTGAACTATTGCCTTGGTGGTCCAGCAGTGTCTGGATGTCATCGATCAACTTTTGCTTCTATATCATGCAATACACACATAATACACACATTACTAAGTTGATCAATCATATAATTGTTCAACTATGCAAATGTATATGTATCATGTTCAATGTATGCTCAATTGACTATCCTGGGTATTTTTCCTTTATTCACATCTCATAATCGTTTAATATCATCTTTCAATCATTCTTTAATACCTAATGCCCTTTACTCTTTTTACTCACCTCATTCATCATCAGATAGGTTCACTTAACATCTCATTCAAGCCTAATTACCTCATATGGAAGCACCCTAGCATTGGTTGGTTCAAATTTCACTTAAAAGACAACTCTTTTTCTCCATAGGTCTGGCCACGATCATGACAGAAACTTTATTTTGTCAGGACATGATCGTGGGATAAGAGCCACGATCGTGCCTTGCACTTTTCTTCCTTCATCCACATGAATTTAACACTTATACAAACATCAATTCTACTCCGAATTTTCCAAAATTCATACACTAAGTTATGTCCTCATTTAACACTCTAAACATTTCACATTTAGATGCATTGCCATCAACATCCTTTTCCTTAAAATATAACATCAAGATCAATCAAAACTTATCACACATTTAACCAACTTTTCCAACATCAAATTAGATTCATTTTAAGCCCCAATTAAGTCTAAAAGCATCATAGTTATATAACTAATCCTTAATTAGTTCAACCATTGCATAATCAAAACATTACCATGAAAAATCACTACCTATGATCGAGGCATCCCCTGCGACGATCGTGACAGAAACTAATCTCCCATTTATTCTACATTTTTTCAGTTTTTCTCAGGACAGATTTTTAGATCTGTTTTGTATTATCATTAAGATCTAGAAAATGAAGTGTTTAGGCAAAACCTTCTTCTAAAACATTGTTCCTATATGTCTTAATTTTTTAATGACAAATTTATTCAGATTGGTTCAGTATTCTGCAAGTTATGTCCGAATTCTGAAGACTGTTCTCAAACAATGACAGTATCCAATACTCAATTTCAAGTCAAATTTAGAAACCATTAGAGATAGAATTAAAATTTAACTCCTCCAAAACATTGTATCCGTATGACTCTAGTTCAATCTACATTAAAAATAATCCAATTTGAATATCTACAGATTAATATATGGCCAAAATACAGATGCATGTTTAGTGAAAACACTCCATCTAACATATTCTAGCACAATTCATCATGAACCTTCAATAAATCATTATCAAGGCATCTCCTAACCAAAACGTTTCACAGAAACATTAATAAGACATCATTAATCATTTTTCATGCTTTATACTTCCACTAATTCGGACTCTAAGGTCCTTAAAATCAGAAAATAATACAAGGTTTTTGCACAGGGGTCTATCACAAGCAGTATTGGGGAAACAGACATAACTCGAACTCTAGTCACTATTTTCTCAAGCCACTTTCACAGAGGTCAAGTTAAGACCTATATTTACAACTTTCATTATTTGATTTTCTTCAAATTCGTGCTTAAGGATATGAAAGATGGATCAAAAAAGAAAGATGAAAGTGAAACTAGAATTTCAACTTACCTTGATAACCTATTTCCTTCTCCTCTTCTCTTCCCCTTTTTCTCTCCTTCTCTTCTCATTTTCGTTTTTCTCCCTCTTCTAAACTTGTGGCCGACCTTCACTCTCACTTCTATTTCCTTTTTCATTCATTTTCCTAGAAAATTCAAATAAAGTCAAACTAATCCATGTGTCACCATTCCATTGGTCCATGTGTCACCATTTTATTGGTACATGTGTTATCCTTTTATTGGTCCATATGTTACTATTCTATTAGTCCATATGTCACTTACTTTAGGCTCTACATGTAACTCATTTAAGCCTCCATATGTCACTATTTATAAGGCTACACAAGTCACCAATTGTAAGGCTACACATGTCACCAATTGTAAGGCTTCACATGTCAACATTTGTAAAGCTATATAAGTCACCATTCTATTGCTGCACATGTCACAAGTATAAGGTGCCATTTTTCACAATGTTAAAGGGACACTTGTCGCAATTATACTCAAGCCACTTGTCATCCATTTAACTGAGCCATTTGTCACTTATTCCCAAGGCCACATGTCACCATGTCATAGGCCTAATAAAAATAAATTCCCGTATATCAATTTCTCTTACTCTTTAACATTTTTCTTATGCTAGATACTCATATCACCTCATCAATTACTCAATTGTAACAATAAATTCCCAATTCACTAATTATAATCCATCAATTCATGTTATTGGTAAATCAAAATGCAAAACATTGGGAATGCACATTCATATCACATTCATTTTCGTTCCATACCCCGGAATATGTCAATTAGGTGCATATACTTGTTCGCTCAAGGTTACACGCTCTAAGTTTCAATATTTTAACCTTGGTAATTACCACAAGCACACGGGTCGTTCACGTAGTACCTAAGGTGTCGATCCCACGGGAAGATAACTAGCCCTAAAATCTAACAGCAACTAAGTTTGCAAAACCTAATTAAACAACTATTGCAGGAATTAAAAATAATCAAGAATCAAATATGAGAATTTAAATCACCAAAAGGACAAAAAGAAGCAACTCACACAAATAATCTGAATTTCAACCTAGAAGTGACCAATTGAGAGAAAGGGAGAATTTATTTGAAATTAAAGAAAATCTATCCAATTATGAACTTTTCGATTTAATGGGCCTAGACGGTCCTAGGGTGAATTACTCTCTCTCGAGTTATAATTCTTAACCCTAATTAATATTCCCTAATTCAAATTATGGAAATTGCAATCTCTCGATCCGCAATTTATCCAAAACCTAAATTAGTTCTAACGCTGTCTATTAACCTACTGGGAATCTGTGCTTGATCTCTCATTACAAGACTCGACCAGTTTGATTTAATTCTCTACCTATCGATTTACCTAACTCTCATTAACCTAAATCGATAATTTTTACCGGCTCACCCTCTCAGTTTATTGCCTAGTTATGAAGAATCGAATTAAATCACAATAAATCAAAATAAAACGTAATCAAAACAATCTTATTAATCTCAAGAATAAATCAACACTCTACAAAAAATACTTCTAATCAATCTCCAAAATTCCATACATCAATGAAATCAAAATAAAAATTATAATATACTTTTGAAATGGATCTCGAAGTCACGACCACGAGAAACCACCTGTTTCGGGAAGTACATTGCATCAAGCGTGTCTCCGTGCCTCTCTTCCTTCATCTCCTTCCTCGATCGATTGATCTCTAACTAGGTTTTCACTTGAATTTTCGACAAAGTCTCTCTCTTTTGCAGCTCTTGGCTCTCTAATCTCCTCCTCTTTCTATCACATCATATTCTATTTATATCTTCGAGGCTCTAGGTTAAAGTCGGGCTCCAAAACGGTCCAAAAATTCATCTAAAACTTGAGTTTTTCTGTCAGACTGATGCAGTGCACGATTGTGGCCCATATTGCATGAACGTGTCCTGAATTGACACTCTCTGTCACGATCGTGGCCTAGCGTGCACGATCTTGGCCTGGCTACTTCTGGCTCTTCCTCTTCTATCACGATCGTGGCCTGTGTGCACAATCGTGGCCTATGCTTTTTAGCCTGAAAACTCTCTAACTCTTCCCATTCTTCCCTGTTTACCCTGCAACACTAGCAAACACATCAAGGTACCTCAAAAATATACAATTTAAGCTCCAAGATTCAAACTAACCCACAAAAAACACTTAAACACAAAAATTAACCTAATTAAACTCTAAATGCATACTAAACACTTGAATTGACATTAAAATACTCATCAAATCTAACCCTAAAACACAATACAAATTGCAACTATCAACATCCTCACACTTAAACGTTTGCTTGTCCTCACGCAAATAAAACAACAACACATAACAAATATAAAAACACGCAATGCAGTAATGAGGCAATGGCTTTGACTTCGTGAAATAAATTTAATCTCGAACATAATTGTTCAGTTATGTCAAATCATTAACATGCCAAATATGTGGCTAGGGTCTTTGAACTAAATATACAACTTAATCGAGACGTAAGTGTTAACTTATTTACCCATTTCAATTGTACACACACATTAATAATTTTTCAGTTCCTCAGACTTCGTAACTGTTCCTAAGTACATTTTTCATGAAAATCCAAGCTTATTACAGATCCGGTAGGTTTTTATTTCAAACACATTTTATTTATTTATTTATTTATTTATTTTTGGGACCTAACCTTTTACTCGAAGGCAAACATTTATAATGAATGTCGATCCGATTACTTGACTAAGTCAATTGTTCACAGTTTAGTTGAAACGTCGTTATAGACTTTTTACGCGAACGCATACATTTGTGATGCTTGTCAATCCGGTTACTCAGCTACATCACGTTTTCAACTGGCTACTAGCTCTACTCATAACTCTAAGGTCAGTGGAATAGTGATTATTGAATTAAAGTTTTTTTTAATTTGCCTAACTTGTTGCTTTTAGCTATTCGTTTTCATGAAAAATTCTAGTTGAGCTACTTAAACTAAAAGGCCTCAAATTATGAATGAATGCGACAATTTATAGGGTGCTAAATTTCCACTAAGTCCTAATTAGGGTGTATAATTATCCAAAGGCCCCCTAATTTACTAATTTCGCAAGCTAATGATTTTTCACAACCTAATAGGCTATGTCCAAAATTTAAAAAAATCACTCAATCTAGGCCATTGACACATTCACACACTTCACATTATGCAACCTAATACTATCATACAGTATGCAAAATTCACATTCAAAAGCAAAAACACAGAATCCCTCCCCACACTTGAACAACACATTGTCCTCAACGTGAGAAGAGAGCACACACTTGGGGGAAATAAACACAATATATGAAAAACATAAGAAGAAAATACTAACACAAAATGAAACGAAAAGGGTTAGAACATGAAATCGTTTATGGTGAAAGACGTGGTGATGGCTATAGTGTTGAGACCAAATCAGCTTGACATCGAAAATGTTTCCCTATCTTATAAGTGAGTTAAAAGAATAAAAGAATTAGCACTCCAAACCGTTCCAAATTATTCGTGACTTATTTAAGAATTTAAAACAAACCTAACTATACAACAATTTAAACGTACTACTAAACGTGCTAATTTATGGTCATTAGCTTGACCTTCATCCATTAAAACTCAGTCAGGATCAGTTACGAGCGGCTTGCTTCCACCTTCTTGCTTAACATCAATTTTGTAGCCTATAAGTAAGCTACAAATTGCAAAATGATAACAAGGACAATATTAATAAAGTTGAGAAAACCAATGAAGCTCAGTAATGTCCTTTTTTTTAACAAATTATCAATAAAATAGCGAATAACAAAACTCCCTGAATCTTCCATTGAATCCAACAATTTGTCCTGTAAAAAGGTGAGTTTCTCTCTTTCTTCGGTAATCACCTCTTCTGCTTCCCGAATAGAGACTTCCATACTTTCTTCAAACTTGATGTCTGTCATCATCTGTTCATCGCCCTTTTGTTCTTCAAAAGATTCAAACACATCAATTATCCTGAATGAGCTACTAACCTTTGGATTCTTAAATACATCATTCATGTGGAATGTCTCTTCATCATCATCAATCCAAAGGATAGTCTTTGCATGGACACTTACCCAATAATTTTCGATTTTCACATGTGGTATATCTAGGACTGGTGGATAATAGGGAGGGTTATAATTCTTTTCCTTGTACAGTCCATCGTCTCTTGGTTGCCAACAAATTGGGGTTCGGCATGGTTTTTCTCTGGTTCTTCTAGCTCTACCCCATTCCTAAGTGTGATAGCCTCATATTGCTCTAGTTGTTATAATTCCATTTTTCTTAAAGAGTCTTCCACACTTCTCTTACAAAATTCACGAGAAAGCCGTCTTACTTGAATCTCCAAGTTATGAATAAAAGCGACATGATTTTCTGTCACTTGATCAATTTGCTCTTCTAGTCTCTTCTGCCCTTCTTCCATGTCTGTGAGCTTATCCAAGATCTTGTCCAATTTAGAATCTCATAAATTGGATTCGTCATGTTGAAATTCAAATAGATCTTAGTGTCCCATATGAGTACTTGCATTGTTGGACCAATAGAAATCTGGGTGGTTCTGTCAGCCTAAAGTGTACATGGTCCAATAAGGGTAGTTATTTCTCCAACCATACTGTGACTCATTGTAATTCTTAAAATTTCCTTGCTCCCTATAATATCTATCTTCCATAATTGTTTAGCATTCAACTCTTCCAATATCCCATTCTAAGATGTCTCAATGTGTTTTTACTTTATGCCCCCAAATTTTTTTTTATAAAGAAACAAAAGTTAGTGGAAAAGCCTTAGACTAAAGAACTAAATTGCCTTCCCCGACAACGACGCCAAAAACTTATTTGCTCAATGTTACACGCTCTAAGTTTCAATATTTTTAACCTTGGTAATTACTGCAAGTGCACGGGTCGTTCGCGTAGTACCTAAAGTGTCAATCCCACGAGGAAGATAACTAGTCCTAAAATTTAACAGCAACTAAGTTTGCAAAACCTAATTAAACAACTATTGCAGGAATTAAAACTAATCAAGAATCAAATATGAGAATTTAAATCACCAAAAGAACAAACAGAAGCAACTCACACAAATAATCCGAATTTCAACCTGGAAGTGACCAATTGAGAGAAAGGGGGAATTTATTTGAAATTAAAGAAAATCTATCCAATTATGAATTTTTCGATTTAATAGGCCTAGACGGTCCTAGGGTGAATTACTCTCTCTCGAGTTATAATTCTTCTTAAGACTAATTAATATTCCCTAATTCAAATTATGAAAATTGCAATCTCTCGATCCGCAATTTGTCCAAAACGTAAATTAATTCTAACGCTGTCTATTAACCTACTGGGAATCTGTGCTCGATCTCTCGTTACAAGACTCCACCAGTTTGATTTAATTCTCTACCTATCGATTTACCTAACTCTCGTTAACCTAAATCGATAATTTTTACCAGCTCACCCTCTCAGTTTATTGCCTAGCTATGAAGAATCGAATTAAATCACAATAAATCGAAATAAAACACAATCAAAACAATCTTATTAATCTCAAGAATAAATCAACACTCTACGAAAAATATTTCTAATCAATCTCCAAAATTCCATACATCAATGAAATCAAAATAATAATTAGAATATACTTTCGAAATGGATTTCGAAGTCGTGACAGCGGGAAACCATCTATTCTGGGAAGTACGTCACATCAAGCATGTCTTTGTGCCTCTCTTCCTTCGTCTCCTTCCTTGATTGATTGATCTCTAACTAAGTTTTCAATCAGATTTTCGACAGAGCCTCTCTCTTTTGCAGCTCTTAGCTCTCTAATCTCCTCCTCTTTCTGTTACATTATATTTTATTTATATCTTCGAGGCTCTAGGTCAAATTCGGAGTTGAAAATGTCCAAAAATTCGTCCGAAACTAGAGTTTTTTTGTCAGCCCGATGCAGTGCACGATCTTGGCCCTGCCTGCCACGATCGTGGCCTTTTTTTTTTCCTTTTCATCACGATTATGGCCCATATTGCACGATCGTGCCCTGAATTGACGCTTTCTGTCACGATCGTGGCATGGCTGCTTCTGGTTCTTCCTCTTCTGTCACAGTCGTGGCCTGTGTGCATGATCGTGACCTATGCTTTTTGGCCCGAAAACTCTTTAACTCTTCCTATTCTTCCTTGTTTACCCTGCAACACTGGCAAACATAACAAGGTACCTCAAAAATATACAATTTAAGCTTAAAGATTCAAACTAACCCATAAAAAACACTTAAACACAAAAACTAACCTAATTAAACTCCAAATGCATACTAAACACTAGTATTGACATTAAAATACTCATCAAATATAACCCTAAAACACAATACAAATTGCAACTATCAATACTATCTTACAATGTTTTCTAAATCATGATTCATATGTGTATACGAGTATTATGCATGTGAATGAAATGAACCTCATAAATTATTAAATGAAATAACTCGTGTGACTCAATCTAACAGTTTAATCTCTTAACAATTTTAGGAGGCGGGATATTACACATAAGGCATGTGCCCGAATGTCAGATGGAGGTTTAGGCAGTGTGCCTTATGGAAGGGGGCGTTACAATTACCTACTACGAGCATGCTGAGAGACTTGTAAGTATCTACACTTTACATTTATATTATGATTTTTTTACTTTGGTGTATTTCAATTTAATTTGATGTGTGAATTTTGGAATGAAAATATGTGTATTATGAAGAATGATAATGTTATAAATGTTTGGTTCCATATATGGTTGTGTTGTTGAGTTACTTTCTTTGTTCAACAGGGGGTAAATATCATAAAAATAGAGAAAATTTTGCCAAAATTTTTATAAATTGTAGTTCACTTATAACATTTTATTTTGAAGTAGGAAAAGTCTATGGGCAGGAAACCTATACCCAGTCAGCTCTTTTTGCACACTCACACTAAAAAACATGACGGTGTGACCTTCATCAACACCCAATGTAGAGAACTAAATGTATGTGAAATTTATGCTTTAATATTAATGCTTAATAATTATCACTTACTAACATAAAAATTGCCTTCCAATAGGACCAAATACAAGAAAGCATTCAACAATAGTCTAAGCAGTCTGAAAATGTTGATGAGAGTAAAACTTATCTTAATACGGTGGGTGGTAGGGACTGTCATGGAAGGATATTTCGCTTAGGTTCATTTGCGAACATATGTTATTCGCAATCCTCCACATCCAGTACAGCAACATCTAGTAGGCGGTTTGCACCCAATAAAGTCCATGAGCTTTAGAGCACAGTACAGACATTGGGAACTCAGTTATAACAGTCGACGGAGTCTATAGCTCAGCTACGTAATGAGATGGATGAGTTGAAGGGGAGGGGCAGCACCTCATCGCAGCAGTCAAAGCATCCGTGGTCACCAAATGAATAGCGTACTTGTAGTCATTTCGTAAATACTTATTATGTACAAAATAATTTTTATTATCAATTAAGATAATTTTTACTTTATATCATCAATCAACTTTCTATTTTAACAAATTAAATGTAGAAAC